>JAAGNO010025191.1:60668-77151 GCA_033439905.1 Ceryle rudis
GAGCAAAGCATGAAAAACCAACCCCCCTCCAAATAACTCCACAAAAACAAACTACCACAAAAAAAAGCAACCCAAACTAAACCCGTGGGTGTCACTGCCTTTCCATGTATATGCAAAACAGTGTGAGGATAATATTTCTCTCCAAGGTACAAACACATTTACTTACCAAGGTCTGCAAGATTGCATAAGGCCAATAGATCAACATGGATAAGAGGTTCACTCTCTGCATAATCAGTTAATATTCTGACTAGTGATGTGATTACTCCTACCTTCACAAGCTCTTCCTGAAGATCCCCTGGTAACAATAAGCATAGAAGTTAAAGGTAGTTAAATAGGGACCAATTAATTCAGTAAAAAGACTCCAACTGAGATGCTTTGCAGCAAGATAGTCTGGTTCTTTCTCGCACTATTAAAGTTTGTACAGCTTTTGTGCTGTGGGTATAGGCTAACGTGTGTGTGTGTGGGAAATGCAGGTTCAGGATCAAGTTTTGCTAAACCTCTTGGTTTCCCCTTTGACTTGAGAAATTAAGCCACTGTAAAAATATATAAGGGCAATTGCATGAGCATCTCTACTACTTGTGCAGCTTCTGAAGTGAGTTCTGATGGTCTGTATGTCTTGGTATGTATCTGAAAACAGACAGTTAGCTTATTTCTCCCAGGGAATGGGACTCTCAGCCTTATTATCCTATGGTTGCCTTTGTTCTGAACGTCAGGGAAGTGGCAGGGACTGGAAACCCAAGGTAAAACATAGTTCTAGTGACAGCTGCTTTCAGGGTTAAACAGTGTTTGGACTCAAATGTCCATATACCTGCTTTGTGCATGTTAGCATAATGTTTCTTTTTCTTACACTCCCCCCAATTATTTGCGAAACACACTTTACCAATACATGGGCTATTGTAAGTCACCAGTGGGAGGCAGGCTGCCTTAAAGTTGATCTATGTGAATCATAGAATGTTTTAGGCTGAAAGGGACCTCTAGAGGTCATCTGGTCCAACTTTCCTACACAAGCAGGGACATCTCTACCTAGGGCAGGTTGCTCAGTGGCCTGTCAAGCCTGACCTTGAATGACTCCAGGGATAGGGCCTCCACCACCTCTCTGGGAATCATCTTCTTCCATTTTTTTGAATGTTAGTTGCTCAGCATGTAGGGAGTCTTGAAGTGACTGTATTCAAGGTATCTTTGGAATTGTTAGAGGCTTACTCAGGTTCTCAAGCAGGTGTAAATTCATGTGACTTAAGGGAAGTCAACGAAGTATAGTAAGTAAAAGTTAATTTGGTCCTGTTTCTAGTATGCTAACTACAGTTGTCTCTGTCCACATGCAGAACTGTTGAGGAGAACACTGATAACTGTTCTCTTTCTCTTTGTAGTTTGTTTTGTAATGAATGAAAGCTTAGTAAGGAAAATTACTTTTGAGATTGCTAGGAACTGTGACATACAAAGTTGGACTGTGATGGTCGCTGAGCAGTACAATGACACTGCTTTTGCAGCAGTGTTTTGCTGACAGCTAGACTGCAACTTGGGTGACGGTGTGTATGAAAGACACCTGAAAGTGTCTGGATGCTATTTTAACGTATACAATTGTAATTTAAATCAGGGAAACCCTGAAGTTAGTTTTTCTGAAGCAGATTTGCAGTATGGCTATGTAATGCTGGTGTACAGTAATTGCACTGAGCCTTGCATGTAATCATATGGGGAAGTTGGTTCTGGTTTTGTGGCATTCCTTGGCAAATACACGTAATTTGCAGAGAGCTAGTATAGAATCTATACCAGATGTGTATCATGTCTGGGTTTCATAGGAACAACGCAGGAAGGCAAGCCAACATCTTTCTAGATAAAGCTACACAGGTCCACACTAGAAAGAAGATAAGTTGAAGGCAGAAGAGAATGGATCGAAGATACTGTGTGAATGGTTCCGTATTACCTCCAGTATGCAATAAATATTTTTGGTCTGGGAATTAAAGGTAAAAGGAAAACCTTAAACTGTTGTGGTAAGTAAATGAAAAGGTTTAATTCACGACACCAGCAGGCAACTTAGTGCACTAGCTTCATGGAAAAATCTGGAGCACAAAGATCTCCCATACACAAGCAGTGGGTCTCGCAGAAGACCATTTAACCTTTCCTTGCATGGATAAATATCTCAGTATCTTTTATGTGTTGTTTTTTTTTTCCTGACACACTTTTTAAACAAGTGCTTTTCTTTATAGATGCTGTTAGTACTCTGAGAGAAGACAAAGTCATTCAGGATTTGGGCCCAAGTTCTGTGAAACTGATTAAGATATGTATGAGGCTCTGTTACTGTCGTAGCTGCAGAGCAGTTCTGCCAACAGTGTGTCACCTTGAAGTCAAAAATGTAGGGAGAAACCCTTGAGTTCAGGAGGTGTGCTTGGGATGCATTCAGCCTGGTGTCTGGCAGCTTTGTGAATTGTGTATTTAACTGGAGGCTGAAGTGTGTTGTGTGCTCAGGTCTCATAAAGTTACTGTGAGTTACAGATTAGAGTGCCTTACACAATAATGCCTTGCTGCTAGGGAAAATAGGAGTTTCTCCAGTCTGTACGTACGGTTATCATAGCAGATACGGCCAATAGCCCTCCCAGCATGAAGCAACATTTCTTGGTCTGTGCTTTCCAGCAGAGGTATCAAAGTTACAACCAAATCTGCTTCGATACATGGTTTCTTCATTTCCTCTGTGTAGGTAAAGAAGATGGACTTGTGGTTTTTTGCCATTTTGAAATAAAATAATCACGGTTGCAAGAGCAAAAGCAGGCATGCAACAAAACTCAAAAGTGGAAACATACAGCCAGTGTGCTGCAACATGCCTTGTATTAACACTTGAGTACAACATACCATTTTTGGCTATCTCTGAAAGCACCTGGGCTGCTTTCACTGCACATCGTGGATTGCCCTTCAGGATTTTTGCCAAGGTTAGGAAGATCCCACTCTCTTGGAGAAGTCTCAAGGATCTCTGCTCTGTAACGACGAGTGATAAGAGTGGTAACAATACCTGCAACTGGTTGGTTGGTTCGTTCTGTTTTATTGCTTTGTTTCCTAGAATTCTGAGAGGATGTCTGTGGAATCCAAGGTTCTGATTTAATGAGCTACTTAAAGCTGTCTCAGTCTAAATATATGGGAAGAGTCATCTGCTTGAATTGCAGCAAGTATAGTTCTAGCTGATTATTTTGTTTCATGCTGAATTGAAGCACAGGTGGCAAAGCAGAGAGGAAAGCAGTTTCATCTTCTCTGACTATAAAAGGATGCTTGCATAAGGTATGGGAAGTCAGGGATTAAGATTCTATTCCTGAGATATGGCCTAGCAATTAATTTTGTAGGTAGGCACGACATAACTGATTAGACTAGGAATTAGAACAGTCAATTCCCTTAGCCTTTGTTCGTCAAAAATATGGCTAATTGTCCTTAAGGTAGTAAATCACCATATGCCAGGAGAGTCAAATAAATATGGCTTTGTCATTTCAAGAGAATGTGCAGAGACCTTAAAGGCTTCTTTATAAGGAGACCAGGAATTACATTTTTAAATTCCTGAAATGACAGGTACATACCAATTCAATCCTAGGAGTTTGTAGTAAATAGAATATTAAATTTGGAATTTATCTGCAGCTTCAGGTGTATGAGGGACTGGTAGCTTTTTCTGGTGACAGGTAAATTTGTGAATATACAGAAAGAAAGAAAAACAATGAAGCAGGCTGAGGACAGCTATAGTTCCAGCAGCAATCGCTGCTTGTAATAGAGGTTATCACAATAGAAGAAAGCATCCAGTGAATGCTTTCTGGGTTGTGCAAATGGTTAAGTAGTGATCTGGAGTGATACTTAGCTATCTTCAGTAAGAGCCAGGAGAATCCCATTCAGACTTTCAAGAATCTGATCTTCAGCTTGTGTGTCATCTCCACAGAGCTCAAGATACTCCAGGTGATGACTAAGGGTTTCTAAACAGAAGGGGATAGAAAAGTGGTAAGCCAGTATGGAAAATGATGCAAGTTCTTACTGTTATTTCTTTTCAGTGACAATGACTGACCATAAGAGCATCTCCTGAGGAGTCCAGATCTAAATATGCTCATTGAATAACTCATCTAACCCAAGAGATTGAGGGCAAAGGCTTGGTCCATTTACTCAATGATCCTAGAGATCCTTCCCAACCCTAATGATTCTGTGATTTCTCAGACAGTACATAGCTCTTGTGCAGGCATAAACACGAAGAGAGAAACTCTACCTGAAAGAAGAAATTAACATCTAACAACTGTCGCAGAGTTGGGTGGGGAGGAGAGAGGAAAAATTAGAGACCGCAAATCAATCCTGTCCTTTCTACATACCCTTTATTGCAAGGATGGTACTTGCAGTTTAACCAGCTGTCTGTCTGCTCTGATAGTAGCCAGTAGCAGGCACTGAAAGACTGCAAGAATGAAACAGATACAATAACGTGCTTCTCCCTTAGTTTCTGGCAACCTTGTCCTTTAGAAATATGCCTACTATTTATATCCGTGTGGTTTATAAGTTTTGATGACCTTTATTCCATAAATTTGTATAATTACTTAAGGTAATTCATACTTTTTATCTCCCCAGCACAGTGACATTAAGTTCCACAGTTTCACTCTTGTAAGGGGAAGAGACTCCCCTTGCTTTTGACACCTACAAAAGAATCTTAAGGCTAATGGCCTTTAAGTTTCTGTAGTAAGAGAAGGGAATGATCCTTCACTATTTGCTTTTCCCATGCTTGTCATGATTAAGCCATCTTTTCCCCATGTATATTTTTCTGAACTTGATGTGCCTCTTCATCTCAAGTTGTACAGGATAAGATTTTTCCTGCAGCTCTCTGTAGTCCATTTTAAATTTTTGAATCAAAAAACTCATTACCATTCTGCTATTTCTCAATTATTTAGGAATATACCGAATGACACAGATTTCATCAAAGGTAACCTCTAATATTATGGCTCTCCATTGTGAAAGCAGTCTTTATTCTACCCCTCAGACTTCATCAGATAACCTCTCATATCCCAAGACAGCTTAGATGGTAAACCTTGCTGAAAGGCTTGCAGAAATCAAAATGCACTAACAGTATGACCTTGATTCACCTTGCCAGCTCCTTAAGAATACATTTAGAGAGAGGCTGAGCATTACTTGCCTCCACAAAAACCATAGAGACTCTCCTTTTTTAACATGTTTAGTACTTCGGTGCTTTGCTATAAAGTATAGAAATCTGATCTCTGCATCCCTTGCAACTGTTTTTGTAAACTCGTGCTACTGTCACTGCGTTTCCTCCCTGTTAATCCTGTAGTTGATTTAAATGGCATTCTGCATGTCACAGTGAATGATTTGACAATTTTTTTTATTCCTTATAAACTTCGGGGAATAACATCCAGTACTGACAATTGGTTGCCATTTATTTTATTGACTAAATCATCTGCTATTTCAATCTCGAGGTTCCTTCATCCTCAAAATAAAAAGACCTAAAGTGATTGAAATGAATGTAAGAACTAATGCTGGAAAACTGATGGCTGGAGTAGTTAACTTAGAGTAGAATATACTGTGTTACTAAAACTAGTAAAACAGCATTTCTACTTCATAGCTATTTCACTGAAAAAAAAAAAAGTCATGAGTCTTGGCCTAGATATTCTTCAACCAAGGATTAATAATTCATCATTTATTTTTGTTGCTTGATGGATTAACTGTTTTCTTTCTTTAATGTGTCCATTTAAAAAAAAATACTAGGATTGTGAATTTATAAGAACTTACTTCAGAGTGACCAGAGGTGTCTTGAGCTCTTATGAAGAGAGGATGAATTACAGGGAGGGGAAGTAGAACCTAATTAAAGGCTTTGAGAAGAAAAAACCTCTGGCTTAAAAAAAAATGAAAAGCAGTTATTTAAGAACAATGACAAATTTGTATTTGTGCTTTAAATGAAATGCTATCTTTAGAAAAATGGTTGGATTCATCAGGTTAAAAATCTGTATGGGGATACCTCAGTATTTTTTATTCCGAGTAGGGAACAGAGGCTGTTATCTATTGATATCCCTTGGAAAGGCTTCATAGTTAAAGGTAACTATGTGTTTGTCTTCTACGGCCTCTTCAAAATCATGTGCTAAGAGCAACACAGGCTTAAGGTTGATAGATCAATGTGTTGTCGTTTTGGAGGGGTTTTTGGTTGGTTGGTTTTTTTTAATAGATGACTCTGGGTTTGTTGCCTTTTTCATCGGTGAAAACAGTCTGAAAACTCCTGAGATAGATAGATGTACAACAAGGATGTTTCCTTGGACCTCCTTAAAAAATTTGGCATCAACCACTAGTTTCCAGTTCTGTCCAGTTCTCCTGACACAATTTGCTGAATAAATGTGTGCAAGAATCACAGAATGGTTTGGGTTGGAAGGGACCATTCAAGGTCATCTAGTCCAACCCCCCTGCAGGGACCAGGGACATCTGCAACCAGAGGTTGCCCAGAGCCCCAGCCAACCTCACCTGGAATAGTTTCAGGGATGGGGCAGTGACCACCTTGCTGGGCACCTTGGGCCAGGGTCTCACAACCCTCAGTGTAAAAAATGTCTTCCTTCTCTCTAGTCTAAATCTCCCTCTTTTTGTTTAAAAGCATCACCCCTTGTCTTATCACAACGGGCCCTGCTAAAAAGTCTGTCCCCATCTGTCTGACAGGCCCCTTTAAGTACTGAAAGCCACAGTATGGTCTCTCTAGACCACGGCACTCAGCGCCACATCCAATCTTTCCTTAAACACCTCCAGGGGTGTGGACTCCACCTCCCCGGGCAGTCCATTCCATTGTTCTATCACCCCTTCTGTGAGGAAGGGCTTCGGAAGATCCAACCTAACCCTCCCCTAGTGCAGCTTCAGGCCGTGCCCTCAAGGGCATATAGAATGCAATTTTCTTACCAGAAAAAAAAAATCACCACAGTTGAAACAGCTTTGATCTTAAAGTAGATCTAGTGGGAGTGGGCAGAAGGCTACAACTGCTGAGAGCAACATGAAATAAATCGGAAGCCTGTGAGAATTAATTTATCTATGGAACTCTGATTTCATCCTTATCAAGCCCCAAAATGTGTTGCCATGAGGTAATGCATTTAACTTCTAGTATTCTATCCTCTACTTGGAGCACTAGCAATATTTACAACTACATTTCTAATAGAATTAGGATATATAGAAAGATGAAAAGGCGACCGGAGCTCATGCATTGGAGAAAATTATTTTACGGATAGCAGGGACCAGTCTCTGTTACTGGTCACTCTTTTTAGGTTGGTAGAGTGGTAATTAGAAATCCAAGTGCTTTGTTATTTCTCCAGGTAATAGATCAGTAGAGTAACACCATCTGCATGACAGACAAACTCCTTGTAAAATCCCTTTGGTTACAGTTTGCAGTGTTGTGAAATTAGCGCTGTAAGCAGCAGAGTCGGCCAAGTAGCTGATTAAAGAACTATTTTTATACAAGTCTCGCAATGTTTAACAGTCTCAGAGACACCGAACCCTTTTCTTAGATACTCAGAATTTAATCACATTATATGTTATTTATGAAAACTTAATTTAATCAACATGGGACCGATTCCTCAATAGTCATTGTCTTTAAGTCCATGCTTCTGAAGTGGAATTGAAGCAGATACTGAAAGACAATTATTTTTGTCAAAAGACAATAATAGTAGCACTCATACAGATTGTGCCTAAAATTGCCCAGAAAAGGGTATTTCTGTATTGTGGAAAATTCTGGGTTGTTGACATTTTGCTTTATCTCATGCTGGAACAAAATGTCGACATGGTGGAACTTCTTCAGGCAAAAGAAACAATTAGCTTCTTTTTATTTTCTTTTTTGTTTTTCTTTTTTCTTTTTTTTTTTTTAAATGTGGTTCTTCCCTAGCTGGGGGCTGCCTGGCGTGCTGGCCTGCTGCCCAGCCAGCTGGTAGGCAAGCTGGAAAGAAGCCAGCCAGGCCTAGCTTCTGAGGAGGGTTTTAGCAGAATAAACACGTTCTCAAGGAATATTTTTCATACTCACGAATCAGCATTTCTATCAGAATATTGTTAAACAGCTTTAGTAATTCACTGTGGAAGTGGGGGAAATGGACTCAGGCTCTGGTTTGGAAAGGTCTAATTTTACTTTCTCCCTGACTACCTGCTGGGTTTTGAATTTAAAAAAATCTCTGGAGATTGAAGTACAAAAAGCTTTTTTCCTGAGCTGAAGGGCTAGGTTATTAATTCATGCATAAATCTGTGCATCAGCTACTGAGTAAAGGACTTGCCTGACTTGCTGTGGGAGTTGACTTTTGATCATCCTATTGAGAGCAGAAACAACAACGCAGAAAACATGCTATACCACAGTGATTTCACCTGCCTTCTGCAGTGGAGGAAAAGCCATGAGGTGCGAGCTCTTTGGATCCCTTGGACAGTTGTGATGTCAATTCCTGGTGCAAGTTTTGACCTATGAAGTCCTGATGGAGAGGCTTTTACCTTCTGAGGAAGAAGGAATCTCACACATCTCTATATTTTTTTTTTTTCAGTGACTGATTATGCCTTGCCCCCAGAACAGCACTACCTTACCTGATTCCGCCCCCCCCCCCTTCACTTTATAGCATTTCACATGGGAAGGAAAAATTTCTTTTTTTCCTAGAGGAAATATAGACCCTATCTTGCAATACCAAATGCTGCATTTGGTATTATGTATTACTAGTTGTATCCTGAGTGGTCTGAAGTCAGTGTGATCCAATTTGTATGAGGGCTTGAAACACCTTACTCCTGTCAAATGCCTCCCCTCATGTGTCTACTGCTGCTGCTTCAGTAATTTCACATACTAACTCTTCAGCCACTTCTCTTTAGTATACTTTAGAAGATTCTTCCATGTGCTTTGATGATTATTATGTTTCAAAGCTGGAAAACAACTTAAGGTGTCTTTCCAGAACGTAAAGATGTGGCTGTTTACAATAGATGTTCATTTAGCTCAGTTTGATGTCTCTGGTAATAGATGATTAAAGAACAGTGAAAGAAGACAGTATGCATCATTTCCCTGGTATACTTTCTGAACTTTTAGTAATCAACTCTTTGGGGATTTTCTTTGCTGGAAGTTTCATCTTGTTTAATTGCACTTAAATTCACAGAAGTATTTATTTTTAACTTGTTTGTAATTTAGCTTCCAGAACATAGACTGGTGATGAGTGGCACAAAGTAATTTTGGATCGATAGGCAAAACAACTCATTCTTGTGTTCTGTTGAAATCATCCCCAGGGCAGGGAACAACACTGTTAAATATGTCCTGCCTTAAAGCTGTGGGATAAGAATCCATATTGATAAACTGCTGGAGTTCTGAAGGTCAGGAGTAGCTGGAAGTCATAAGAGAAGTCCTGAAGAGACTGAAATGTCAAACCATAATACTGGAAAATAGCTGTCTAGCCATTTAAAAATAAATAATAATTTTAAAAGTTGAGCTGCATTCTTATTTGCATGGCTGCCTGCAAAATCATGTAGCTGTAAGCCTCCATTTTCTCACAGTATTTTTTTTTTTTAGTGTTCTTTCTTGAAATAAAAAAAAAAGTAATTCCTGGTCTATGGCATTTCCCTTATAAACCTATGGTTAAAATGTGAATTAGTAATAGTAGTAGAAGTGAGGTTCCAGGTCTCGTCTAGGAATTTGATACTGTATTTACTTTATAATAAAACATAAAGGTGTAAATTGGAGCTGGAGAAATCTAGAAGGGCTGGTGAGTGTAGGTGTGTTAAGAGCAAATGAAGCCTGTAAGGTTAAATGCTCACATTCCTGCTGGCTGTGAATGGTGCAGCTGCACCATTGTAGCAGTTTTGCTGTAACAAAAGAAAGCAAAAGCTGCTTCTTTTGACTTTGGTGGCCCTATCAGGGAAAGAAGGAGAAATTCAATTTGAGAAAAAGGGGGGTTTTATTTTTTTCCAGAGGTGAATTATTGTATTTCATCTCTAGAATGGTGTACAACTCTTTTGGGACTGAGCTGACTTATATTCTTTCCAATAGAACTATCTTATCTTGGTGCATGAAGTAAAGTATTGGAGGAACAGATCCTCCATCTCTTCAGACTTTCAAACCCATGGCAAGAAAATTGTCTGATAAATCAGATAAGCTATTATCTGTGTCTCCATGAAAAGCCACTTACGGCCATGTTAAAAGATATGTTTTGTGTCTTAGTCACTGCACTCAAGGATTATGAGATGTAGGGGAAAAATCATTAGATTAAAAAGGAGCTGGGGAGAGAATTTAAAACCGATATCCTAAGGATGAGAGAGACATAATTATGAACGACAACTCACCTGACTTTTTTTTCCGCTTTTTCTATAAAGTGTTTTAGATTGCTCGTGTCTATTCTGTAGCCATAAAGAATTCATGATAAAAGTAAATTTTAAGGATTCTTTTGATTAAGGTTTAACATTTTCTGCATGGACGTTACTTGACAGAAAGCATCTGTGGACAAAAATGAGTTCTTCTTTCTGGACACATTTGTTTTATTAAAATCAGAAAAGAACAAAAAAAAATTTTGAAACATTCTTGAAAGTTTGAGACAGCATTGTTGTGTGCGATTCTCTTGAATGCTCACTTGGTTTAATTAAGCTGAGCTGAGCTGAAGGCTTGATCCAGGGTGTATGGCAGCATGAGGCTGAAATCTAAAATGCCCCCAACACTGCTCTAAATTAATTCAGCCTGGGTAGTCCTGTAGTTTAAAGTCACATGGGCATATATAGCCTTTGTACATTGCTTGCCCCCGCATCCCTCAGTAACCCTCTTCAAGGAGGGTAAGAGCAGGAATAGATGGCTAGTTCTAGGTTTGCCTAGAAGGCTGGAGCCATGTCGTTGCCTGGAAATTGAAATCTCTGCGTCTGCTCAGTCTCAGAATCTGAAAAAGGACTTATTTTTCCTGAATATCCTAAATAACCTATTTACCTGTTCTGGACTATTATTAAGTATTTCCAATGTTAATGGCCAAATACGTCTAGTTTTGAAGGATGCTTTTAAAAATACCTGTTGCCAGTATCTGGGAAGCCCACTGTGTTGCCCACAAAAACTAGCCTTTGCTCGTTGCTGTCACAGCCTGTCTGGATTGCACTGACCTGCTTTAAACTTCTTAGAGCATTGTTCAGTGCCTGTGATCCTGTGGGATGCACCTTTGAACACTTTACTATTCAAAGAATGTAAGGGTGCAGTGGGTTTTTGAGGAGATTTTTACTGTTTAGCCTGAGCTGCAGGTTGAAAGGATGATGAAAACAGGACTTCAAGCCTGGCTGGACAGTATGTACAGTAATGTTCTCTATTAATTGCGATGATTTAAGAAAACTTTCTATAATCCACATCTCGATGCTTTTAATTATCATAGATCAGCCAGGACAGCCATAAATACTCTTTCTTTAATGTGATCCCATGTGGCATTATTTTTTGTCAAAAAAAAATTATGAAAAGAGTACTTGGAGCCACCTAGCAGTAAAGTGAAAAACAAAAGAAAAGATGCAGAACAGTGATGGGCCAACCTAAGGTTGGCTGGATACTGAGTGTTGAATTTTTAGTGCCCGAACACCAGACATTAGACAGCAGAGCATTGCAGGGGGGTGGGGAGAAAAATGTGTGAGAGGGAGTTTACTCTGGTGTTGCTTTGTCTGTAAATGCATCAGCTGGCCTTGGACTATTCTTTATCTCTCAGCTGCTGATCACCACCATGCAGCCTTTACTTTTGAAGGTTTTCCCAGTGTTCGTCTGAGGCTTGGCCTGTGGTTTGTGCGGAAAGCCTAGTTCTCCTTTGGCCTTTGATGGCAGACCTCTTTCCAGGCATATTCAGAGCAGGTATCAGAGAACAGATGGGAGGACAGAGGAGTCTACTTCTGAGCAAGAGTTTTACTAACCATATGACTGCCCTGAATGGTGAAAGACACTCTGTGAGAACCTGTGCATAGTTTTAACTTGCACAAAGCATGAGTGAAGAACTAAAAAATGTAAGCAGTTAAAGGAGGTGTAGAAACGTTGCATTATTTGGGTGGAAATTACATCGCTGAAGCTTAAGAGTTTGGCAGTGCAATGACTGAAGTACAAAACTGTAAGTTCATGAACAAAAGCTTTGCTCTTTATTAAGAGTAAGACTCAGCTCTGCTTCACATGATCAGAAGATACTTGCAGAAAACTGTAATAGAGAAATTCGAGGTCAGGGGAAAAGGCCTTGGTAAAAAGTGACACTGATATTTCTTGTGGTAACACATTGATACATGGTTGCTGGTGAGAAAAATGGCAATTGATTTTGAAGTGGAGATTGACTAGGAGGAGGAAAACAACTCTCTTGATTGGTTGGTTTGTTTGTGTTTTGGGTTGTTTGGTCTGTCTTTGCGGGGGGGTGGTGGTTGGTTGCTTTGTTTGTTTGTTTTCTTCTAAATATATTCTTGAATGATTGGATTTCACTAAGAGGGGAATACAAGAAAGAGTGTGGATGATGCTGTGCCCTGTGGAGTCCACAGGAAGAATGGCTGCAGAAGTCTGAAAACAGATAAGAGGAAAAAGTATGATTATCTGAGGATAACCTAAACCAGGTCAGTGAGATAAGTCGGAAGAAAGGCAGCCGAGTGCAATCAGGGAGAACATCTGTGCGGAAGAGATGACCCATAGCATGAGAAGCTGCTTAAATGTATTCTGCTAAGCTTACTCCTTTTTAGAGGGATGGGGAACAGGAATAAAATTTTCTTTACTGTAAAGGAATCAAAACGTTGTGATCTTGTATAAAAGTATGTGCCTTCTTTCTAGATACCTGCTAATCTAACAGTGGCTCTCAGTTCTTATAGAGTAGGTCTGTTTGACACACGCCAGCTTTATACTCTAATGTTGAGCCTGAGCTCCTAGATGATCTAATTTCTTATGCACGGTAAGGGGAACACCAGATTTTAGTAGTCAGACTTGCAGGAATAGCAACAAATGTACTATGCTCAAAAGCAGTCACTAATGCACCTAAAAATTACATTTTCTCCATGAACCCCAGTTTGTGCTTGGGTTATGTTTTAGGTTTTTCTTTGTAAACAAGAGGTTGGGAAACTTGGTAGTTTAAATCAAAGTTCAGCTTTTTCCGTAGCTGTTTTATTCTAGATGTTGATTTCACCAAGTATTGTGAACCATAGGGGTAAATTGTCAGAGCTGGCAAAGGTACCTGTTGACTACAACAGTGTGAGCAGATAAGGAATCGGACAAACTGTGACAGCTGGGTATAAATTGACTTCATTTATGGAAATGAGTGAAATCCTCCTGTCTTGCTTGCTCACTGGAGTTGTAGTTTTTTGCATTTGTTGTTAGTGATGTTGGTCTCTGACAGTACCTTTGATCACACATATAGTTAGTATATGTTTTAAGTAGGTTATCTTTTACATGATGGGCTTGTTATTTGCTCGCATTCTGTACTTTTGCAGCACAAAGTGAATTAAAGGAACCTTTCCCTTTGGTGATTATGTGCATATGGGAAGTAGGCCATAGTCCCAGCCAAACAGCATTCAATCTAATTTTCCTGGCTCCCTAAATTTAGCTTGAAGAGCTGTCAGTGGAGGAAAACCAATTAGACTCCATAGCAGAGAAAACACTAATTTCCTTTGGCTGACAGCTCCTACAAGGGTTCTTCAGCCAAGTAAAAGAACAGCTGAAAAAAAATAAGCCTTTGCACTGGTATCAAAGCATCAGCCCGCTCCTCAGCTATCCCTGCTAAACAGTCTGTTGGGAGTGTGGGTAGATGCTGGGGACTATAAACAGTGATAATAAAGCTGGTGGTGTCTAGACCCTGGCATGTGTTGTCATAAGAAAAGGTGCTGACAGATGTTGGAGGTACGCTGCAGAATGGTGGGCTGGATAGCTGGGAAGATGTGCCAACCCTGACTTCCAGCTGTCTGCTGTCTCTGCAGTGAAGCAGAGAAGTCTAATCTCTGGCCATGGCAGTGCATGTAATCCGGTTCTCCAGAGGGACTTGTTGTAAAGCCGTCTGGTTGGCTGTAGATGTTTCAGTCTGTGTACAGATATTGCTAGAGCATGACGATGCAGAACTGAAGCCAGAATGTGAAGAGGGCATCGCCAGTTGGAGTCTAGAGACTCGGGCTGTCTGCACTGGGAAACCTAGCCACAAGGCATGGATGATGGAGCAAGAAGGTCCCAGTAGTGTGGGAGCTGTATGGACAAATTATAAATAAAGAGGCAAATGCAATTATTGGCCTTTTGTGCCTGGACTCCACCTAAACAGGCAGAGCACAAAGGTACCACACTCCTAAAATTATTGAACTTTTGGAGTATAACTAATGGTTGTTGTCTGCAAGGAAGCTTGCAGGCCTGAGCGTTTGTCTGTTCAACTTGTGTCTGACAAATGCTGTTTGAGGCAGGTGTATCATGTAGATTAGGAGGCTATAATACAAAGCTATATTGTCAGACTTGAAAGGATGTTCCTTTCTCCTTTGCTTCTCCAGTACCATGCCAAAAAAAATCAGTGTATTTCTGTAATTCTTGAAAGGACAGAGCTTTTGTCTGCAGCTCATTCTCCACCAGTCTTGTCCTTGCTAATTGCTTTTGTGACTCCACCCAAGATCTGGAAGTAGTCATTGAGAGAGGAGGATGTTGTCTCTGCACTGTTGAGAAAGATACGGGTGCCACATGATTCATGGGACAGTTAGTGAGGTTCCTTATTAGTCTCACAGGTTTCCACAATAAGGTAGACACTACTGGGAACTTGTGTAAATTCTGGTAATTTTTTTTTTGCAGGCACTGCCTGAGGCTTTTGCAGTGTTCAGTATTATAGTGTCAACCCTGACGTGTGTATTTGACCCATTTTATAACTTCACAGGGACGTGAAGAAGATCCTTGGAAGATAGCCTTGAAGTTGATTGCATAGCGCGTGTGCCTAGGAATACTTTTTTCCTACTTAGTAGGCAGTGGGGGGGCTATTTTTATTCAGTCTGATACCTCATACTGTAAAAAAGATCGTAAAAAAAGATCTGACACACATTTTGAAAATTATTGCCTTGCAAGATCTGTCACTGTCTAATACAAGTAACACGTTGCTATGGTATATGGCAGAGATTTCAGAGCTCTGCTCCAAAGCCTGAGTTGCTCAGCAGAATCTGCTTATTGGTCCATCACTTCAGCGATACCTATAAAGTGTTACTTTTGTGCTCTTTCCCAGTGGAGCAAGGATTGGATTTTAAAGGTATGTAGACAGGCACAGGTGTCCTAACACTTCTGCAAATTCCATTTGGGCAATATTTTTGTTTGTTTTAACTCTGCTGTGTTGGTGACAGGGGTTTGAGTTTCACTGCACAAGTGGCATTGCCTGTGTATTGAAGCAGGGGCACGCAGGCAGAACTGGAATGCAGCACGAGTTCTTCAGAGAACTTGCTTCTGGGACCTCCCAGTAACTGTTTTCTTATGCCAATTAAGAGGGTGATAATATCAAACAATACTGTGTGAAAGGGAGCAGGCTTATACAGACCTTGAGAAAACCCTGCTTGGATTAATGCAGTGATTTAAATGAAGCAGTTAGCATATGTTCAGTTGTAAATCATTTTGGAGTTCATGCCTACAATAGCTTCAGCCTATGGAAGGGAACATAGATAACTTCTACCTTGGATGTGTTTTCCTGGGCAGAATATTGCAGTGAGGTTTTCATGCACAAATTTAGGCTTACATAATGCTATGCAAGCTTCAAGGGTACCAAGAACTATTAGGTTCAAAAGTCTTTGCAGATTCTTTCACTTTTATTCGCCTGAAAGAAACACAATCATATGAAATTATCTGTCAGTTTTTTAATATCAAAACATATATCAATGGGTATGAGAAGGCATTTGGAGTACAGAAGAAAAGGAAACAGTTAATAAAGGGGGAAAGGAAGTGTCTGTGAACAAGCCATAGGATTCTTTTGCTCTGGTGGTCTTGTGCTTTCTGGTCTAAGTACTTTGTGACTCAATTCTTTTTCGTATTTTTCTACCTGTCCTGCACAGATGAGTTAAAGAATAATAAAATGCTTTTGAGGAAATAGTTTTGGGGTGTTAGATGTTACAAAAAATGGGTTCAACAGTGCTGATTCCAAACGCTTATTTTTACTACTTCTTGCCATCTTAGAAGTAAAATACTCTGTAATTTGTAACATGGGCTAATATCTCATAAATGGATAAGTATTTGCTTTTTCTTTCTGGAATTGGTGTTTCTGGAGGTCTTTCAGTAAAGCTTAGCAGCTTTTATCCCAAATATTTTTGGACTAAACAGAACAGTCATTTCACACTCCGGTTTACAAAGGACCCTAGGAAAGTCCCCATACCAGTTTATGAATAGGAATCTGCTGTCGCTATACTTTTGCTGGACTGTGTCCTGAATTTTTTTTGTACTTTTTCTGTATAGATTTTATTTTAAATCTTCACTAGGAAAAAAAATCTCTCCCTAACCACCTCTCCCCCACCCCCCCCCCCCACGGGAGGTGTTATTTGATAAGATGAATAAAAAATATAGAATTTTTTATATTTGGTGTTATTTGTAAAGTTA
>JAAGNO010025191.1:87123-99479 GCA_033439905.1 Ceryle rudis
AGCAGCAGACACTGCCTGGGAAAACAGGCTGCTGACTTCAGACAGTGCAGTGAGTTAGAAGAACTGAGCTGAAAAGTCACTGAGCAGATTTAGTTCTGTTCTCACTCAAACCAGGACAGAGACTAAGGAGTGGCCTAAAGGAATATAGCTGGTGTTCTGGAGGGTAACTGAGCAAATCCCTTCTTTGGGAGAACTGCTCTGCCATTATGCACTTGCAAAATATTCTAGGTGTTGGCTATACCAGGCAGTTTTAAAATCAGCCATAGATTTTTTTTTTTTTTTTTCATTCTTCCCATCTGGTTCAGTAAAAAGAAATGTTATGAGGCAAATTATGTTATGATAGCAGCTGGCTGCACAGCACCAATTCAGTTTCAAAAAAATCTTTTAAGGTTGTGATATTTCATTTCCTTCTACTTTGGGAAGATTTTTGGCTTAATTTTTTATGTTTTCACAACCAGAGCTGTATTGGCGTGTCATCTCTGTGATCGAAACATGAGGATTTCAATTATTAGACTGTGCATACATAGCCAACTAGGCTGGTAAAACTCATTTGGGAATGGGCAAATGTACACCTCTGTTCTGGCCACATCTGCTGAGAGTAGGTTTTAGATGAGAATTCATCCAGGTACATCAAAGACTTCAATTTTAGTGCTGGAGCAGTGAGAATGTCTCCCTTTCATAGTTAGACCTATCCCCCAACCACCTTTTTTCTAATTAAATGTTTATTGCTAAGTCTATGAACTATTTAGGTTTTCACAGAACTTTTAAAGTCAAAACCATTCCCATAATCTCTAATTATTACTATCCATGTGTGACAGCATATACAGCACAAAAGGAAAGCTAAATCCTGCTTTCTACAAGTAGAACATTTATTGCTCAAGTCAGAGGTTTAAAAGCAGGCACAGATTCAGTTGTTTGTACTTTATCTCTGTCAGGCTCAGAGAACTCATATTTGACTCCAGTATTCAAACACTATAATAAGTAACATCAGTGAAATATTCAGGATCTCTTATGCCACTTTTTAATTACCTATTGTTATATAAATCCTGCTGTTCTTTTTCATTTTATAATGGAGATCAAAGGAACTTCTTCACTGCTAAGATTAATTTTTGGTGTCAGTTCTTTTCTTGGGTCCTTGGAGTATTTGAGGATGTGCTTCCTATAGTTTTCATTAATAGCTGGGTTTTTTAGCCTAATTCTCCTTCAGTTGTATGTGCTGAGGCTCTGTCGAGAGACAGAGTTAAACATCATGGAAGTCTGGATCTTGGTTGCATTTGCAGAATTTCCACCCATACAGCACCTGTTGTCCTTAAGCCATGAAGGGATCCCTCTAGTAGAAGTGTTTCTGATTGCAGATTCAGATTATGGTATTATTTTTGTGATTAAAATATGGGATCTTGCTTTATTAAACCAGCATGTAGTCTATTTTTAGTTCATTACACTGTTAGCTCTTCTGTTCTCCCTCTTTTTTTTTTTTTTTTTAAACGCAGCTCTGACTTGAAAATTACTTCCTGTATTAACCATCTGCACCTTCCTGCAACTTTTTTTTTTTTTCCTAAGTAGGCTGTTTTGTCCCTGTTCTACATACTGCATGTCTGTAGTGTCACTCCTAGAGAATGTAAATACTGTCCATCTTGCTCTATGGTGGACTTTATTTTCAGAAAATCAGAGGTTTCAATGCAACAGGTTTGTAATGGAACAGTAACAGCTAAAGAAATGTGATCTCTGAATATTTCTGTCATATGAAACAGAAAGGAAAGAAATGTATTAAATGGCAGTCGCAAGGACCCTGTCTTCAGTTTAGCTGAGCCAAACTCCTTGGGGTCTGTGTGAGGGGCCCGGAGTGAAGTTGGGGTGGTTCAAATTCCTGTGTAGCCTAGAGAAGCCTCGAGGCTGCTACAGTGCTCTGCCTTACTTTTTCTTGGCCCAGAGGGACCTGGTTACATACATTTTTTTTTTTTCTAAATAACCCATCTGTTCCCTAGCATCCTGCTGATGCCTTGCAGCTTGCCCTTCAGCTGGTATGTTTGCTTGGTTTTGTGAGCTGCCGCATAGACTGTGCGGAGGGACACAACCTACAGGATGGGGAGTCCTTTGGAAACCAGCTATGCTGGTTGTAGGGCCCCTGTGGCTTCCAGAGAGCTGTACCAGTGATAAGAATTTGGCCTGTATTTCCCTATTCCCCTACATATCACATAACGCTCCCTTGTACTTACTGGGCTTTTTTCATAGAAGGTGCAGTGTCTGATCCCATTTCTTCAGCGACCTACAAAGCTTTTTAATATTTCACACTCTAGCTAATCCCTTTGATTTTTACTAGAGTTGACTTTACAGCATAAAGTTAAGTGCTTGCTTCAGTCTGTATTTTCATTAACAGCCAGACCAACAAAGGAAGGAAACTCTGCTGGTGACAAACCTGCAAGCAAATCCAATAAGTTTTAGAGAGGGATAGAAATCTGCTTTGTTTTCATTTCTATAATAGTTATGGTTATAAGGATTATTACTTTATATGATCACAGAAAAGACTAAATAAAACTATACAAGTACTGCACAAGTACGGCATTACTCCAGTGCCTTCTGGCAGTTATCATGTTTAAGTGCTAACTTCTCTCTGCTATTGGTGACAACTTGAGAGCAGGCTGTCTCACTCTTGGGTGAGTTTATAGGTTCATAGTAAATAAGCCAGAAGGGACAATTAGATCATCTTGATCATCACAGGCCATTAAAACTTCACCCAGTTATCATGTAGCATTTGTTTCTAAGTCTGCATATATCTATGACCTTTCTGAATTCCGTAAGAGAAAACAAGAGTGGCTTCGTGGGGATTGCTGGAGCACTCTAGCATTCAGAATTGATGGTTAATTTAGGTTGCAAAGAACTGTTTGTGGTACTAGTAGAGAAAATTGAAAATTTCTAGCTAACGTAGACCTTCAGCTTCATGTTAGTACATGACAAGTCTCACTGTGAAACTAATGGTTATCAGCATAATTTAATCAAAGGAGGTGCTTGTATCATAAAATGCAACCTACTAGATGACTCAGTTGAAACTCCTAACAGTATAGTTGTAAAAATTCCTCCCTCTAGTAAATATATTGCATTTCACCAGTCAAATCAGAGGGACCAGATCTCCCTCCATAGTTCAGGCTCTGAGCCAGATTGCAGTTTGTTATGCTAAATATGAGCATGTAAGACAGACTACATTTCCTGATGGCTCACCTTTACTTCCATAAACTAATCTGATCTACCTGCTTGCTCTCTGCTCTCGTGAGGAACAAACCTGTTCTACCTACCAGGTTTAGCTGAGAGATAGCAACACACTCAAGGGCAGTGTAAGTCCAGCCTTTAATGGGAGGGCCAACCTTGTGGCTGGTATGGAGAACTGACCCCAGGTTGCACAGACAATGGTCTTAAGGTTGTGTACCAGCCTGGCCTGGACACTGGAGTTGTGAGAGGAGGACTGAAAGAAGGCTAAGGAAAAGACCAATTAGCTTCTTTGTAATTTGGATCACAACATGCGGAACAGTAGCAGTACGCTGTCTCCTGCCTGGATGACGCGCTCATTGCCTGATGGTAGTGTAAAGAGTTCTAGGATGAGAAAATAAGATTATTTGGTAATTTGAGATAATGTTATTTTTGGAAATATCAGAATAACCTCTTGAGTGCATGTAGGTGTTTAAGATGACTTAGTAAAAGGAAAGAAAGACCCGGAGCAATAACCCTAACCTGTTCAAATCCATTATTACCTAATAATGGCTAGAAAATTTGACCAGCATATGGTAGGTGTCTCTTCACAGGAACTAACTTGTATAGTACAGTGGCAGTTTTTCCAAAAGAAGAGGTTCTGTAAGAAGAAATTCCTCAGTCACCTGAGTACTTTAGTCATTTGGTGGCCATATTATATAACGTATTTAATACTAATATATTACCACTGCATGGGTCATGGGGAATGTAGAGGGGCTCATCTTGTTGGGATTCCCCAGGGACAGTACAGTCCTCTGTTGCAGTGAGAGGAGCAGGGATGAATTTACTCAAGCTGGTCCTCTTGCTCAGGAGGTAGCTGCTGACAGTGGATAGAGGCTTAGTGCAGAAACCTAAAAAGCTTACAAGAAAGGAGGAAAGAACTGTGCTGTGTGGCACTGCTGGAAGAGAATGCAAAGGTGACTTATCACGACTGAGGATATGACAGAAGATAGAATGAGGAAAAATAGAGCTGCTCTTACTTTGTAAACCCACAGTAAGAGATTGATAGGGGCACATCCCTATTGTGAAACTTGGATCTGCCATGATTTTGCAAATAACATTTGAAGAGTGTATTTTCTGTCAGGTGAATGGAGCAGGCACACAAATGCCAAAGCTGCTAAGGCTTGTATTGTGAAGTCCGTAGGCTTAATCCAGGTTTTGTGGTTTGAAACTGTGAAGGTGATTAGAGTTTAAAAATAAAAAAGTAAAATAAAGTCAGTTTCAACAATGTCCTGAGCTGTTCTTTGTCCCACCGTATGTGGAGAAGATCTTAAAAAGGCTATGAAGTAACAGGAAGGATTATCAGAATTTTTTAGTTACCACTCTTTGAACCTTTTGAACAGCATCTCAGTGTTAAGACATGGAAAATGCTGGATGTGACCTGCAGCAGATAATTAGGGGGTTTTCTTGGCTGAGGTTTTACCACCTTAGGCTGTGGGTAGCAAGTGGAGCTGAAAATTAAAGGGCTTTGAAGAACAATACGATGCCAAAAGTGCTTATGGATTTTTCTACCTGACCCTTGAAAACAAAGAAAAAGCTGGCTTCTTAGGGTGAGTGAAATACTGAAAAACAAAACCAAAACCCTAACAAAATAAACCCACCAGAAACAAAACCCAAACCAGAAATCATCACAAGCTTGTTGATACAATTCAGAATGGTAACTAATTTGTCTAGCTGGATTGCTGAAAAAGTCAAATAGTCAAAAGAAATCCTATGTAGTCCAAATGTAGAATATGCTCTGCCTTTTTTAAATCTGTAGGATTTTATTGCCAACAACGATGACAAGAAGTGGCTTAAATGGGCAAAATGCTATGCCCTAAAAGGAAAAAAAAATCCTTGCATGCTGCCACTAAAGCAAGATATTTTTTTATACAAAGCAGATGAGTCATTTAAATAATTAAAACTTTTACTATTGGTGGCCTTCAGTTACACAAGTAATCAATTTATCTGCCATAATGCAGTGTCTAATATGATGTGAAGTTGAGATGAGTGTTGCCTTATACATAATGCAGCTAAATTCTACCAGGGAGTATATTAAAGAAAATTAGCTCTCACCTGATACATTTTGATGCACTTACAGTTAGATGGAAAAAGGTGAACTTATTGAGCATCTTCATAAGTTAATGTAGATCTGCGAGAATAAAGTCACATAATTTAGAGTGTGCTATCTCTGGGGTAGCTCATTGTAATGAATTTCATTGAAAATGTACCAAACGCTGGAATAATTTCATGTAGCAATTAGGTCATGGAATCCAAAGGTCTCTTGGGCTTTGCAGATAAACAAAGCAAATACTTCATGTAAAGGAGAATATTAAATTCTTGCTTAAAGATACGTATCCTGTCATTGTGCAGACAGCTGGGCCTTGGAAAGGCATGTGCTGAGGGGCCAGGGAAGAAAAGCAGCCTATACCAGTATTCTTTCAGTAGCTGTCTGTACTTGCACTCTCATCCTAGGCTGAGACTAAACTTAAAGTTGACAAACTTGTATTAACCCCAGACCTTTGTAATGTAGGTCAGAATTTCAAATATCTACTATCAGGTTGAAAAATTGGAGTGCTGCCCTTTCTACCCAGCTTCCCAAACCTCTGATAAATTGTGCTGAACCATGAAGGCATTACAGGCTCCAGTGTAATCATCTGTACAGCAGCTGTAGTACAGAACACAAAGGGATAGACCTAAAGTAATCTTGCTGGGTGGGATTGCCACGCTGCCAGGCGAAAATAATCACTGATGTGACTTCATCTGAAGGGCAAGTAGTGTTGCGGAGTACAGAATTAACCTTGGGAGAGCGGAGTAATGACAGATCACTGTATTGTCCGCAGCCCTGGACTTCACATACTACTTTCTCTGGGTTAGTTCTCATCCCTTTTTTTCCTTTTTCTCAGTACTGCCTGTATTTGGAATTGCCTAACTTCTGCAAGGGGTTGAGGAGTAACAGATTAGAAAAATTTTTTTGGGGAAAAAAAAAACCAAACAACCCAAACCAACAAACAATCGATCTGAGATTCCCACCAATGTAAATCATCACTGCACCATCAAAATCCCAAATCAGCATCGCTTCACTCGCAGCTATGTGACTGACAGTATAAGGCATCTTTTCTCATTAAATGCCTTTGTAGCTCTTCTGCTGCAGTTAATTTCTTTAAGATGTTTTATCTATCAATTTCTTTCCTATTTGGCTATACAGACCTCAAGGGGGTTGTTGCTGGTTGGGTTTTTTGTATTATTATGGCAGTGCCTTATAGAATTATCAGTCTTGAACCAGTACAGAGAAGATGACAAATGCAAAGCCAGTCCATGCTCCAAAGCACTTCATGGTCTGATTTACAGATACTAGCTCCATGTGGAAAACAAGGGTCTGGAAAAACATACTCTCGTTCTTGCTCTGTGCGATGCTTTGCAATGGAATAGCAGCTTCAGGGACATGAACCTTCTGATCCAGCTGCAGGCTGTGCTGTTGAGGAGCTCATTTTAGCCCTTAGAGGGAGCCACAGACTTGACTATGGAAATGGAGGAAAACCAGGCAGCTTTTGTTACATCCATCTGTGACAGAAAAGGTGGGATGGGGATGGTTCTCGCTTCAGTTAGTTGTTTTTTCTAGTTTGTAATTGAGCAGCGTGCAAATCAGCCACAACACTGGTTTGTTGTGGTGACTACCCTAACGTATTTGCTTTTCTAGTGGCAGATTTGTAAGATTTAGAAGGTCTCAGAGAAATATTAATTTTAACTTTCCCCTTTCACATTTTCAGATCTTTCCCATACCCTTTAATTCCAGATTCCACTGTTCTCCTTTTGATGCTGACACAGCAGGATTTGAACAATTCAGACACTGTACACTGCTTCCTCTCAAAAAAATGCAATACAAAAAAAGACACAAACCACAGACAATTGATTAAGGCTATGGAGTTCACAGTCTGGAAAACATGATTGCCTCATTTTCTGTTTATTGTTAGGGTTTTTTTTTTTTGTCTGTATCCCTTTCTTTAAAAGAGAGGTGCATTACTTTCCTATCTTTCCTTGTAATATGTAGGTAGGTTATAGCAGAATATTTTTATGTATATGCTATGGCTAAAGTAGGTTATATGGCTGTGTCATAAAATCCAAATGAAAATGCTGTTCTGCTGGCTCAGCATTCATCAGCATTGCTAGGGAGCTATTCAGTTCAGAGACTGGAGGATGCACGTGCTTGGAGGAAAATGTATAAGGAGATTTGCAAGCCTTGGCCAATTAAGAACTTCCCCTCTTCTTAAAAAAGAAATGAAAATGTGTTTCTGTGCCTTTTCTCACCATTCCCCGCCCCTTCCCCAGCAGATGAATTCTAGTGGCAATGCTGAGGACGGTTTAGCCAGAAAGGTGCTGTACCATAGATAAGACAGAGTGTGTCTAGTCCCAGAAGATACCGTTAAAGATTAAAGGAAACTCCAAACTTAAATTTTAAACAGCTCTGAGCTCCTTGCAGAGACTGCTACTAATTAGAGCATCAAGTTGTGTGGCAGTTATTGTAAGGTAATGACTGCCAACAAATAACTGCATTAATAGAAAACTTTTATTTGCAGTAGAGGCTGTTGAAATGTAATGACTTTCTGTAATGATTTTGGCTTTGTTTGTTCTGTTGAACTAGGGGTGGCCAAGATGGAAGAGCAATAGGAAGGCCACTGTCTTTCTAAACTGTTAAAAATATTTCCCAGAAAGGCTGGGAAGATAATGAATGGTCATAATCAGGAAGTGAACACCCTGACTTGAAATTTCCCTGCTCTTCGGTGTCATTAATTCATACATATCTTAATGAGGCCTGGGAAGGGAGGAGAGAGAATACTTATTTTGCAATAGAAAATTTTGGTTTTGTGTTTTGTCTGAGTCGTCTCCTGCTCCTTAGCTTTCTGACTCCGGGTTGTCTGGATCTGCAGAGATCATCCATTAGAGAATAGGAGCTAATCCTAGAAGTTAGCAAGAGTCTTTAAAGTAGGTTTGGCATTGCTTCAAGGTTGCCTTTTGAGTGTTGGATCTCATAGATTTTCCAGATTTTCTGAGAAATCAGCAGAGTTCATGATAATTCAGACTGTTCATTTGGGATATTAATGGAAAGGTGAGCTCTAATGAGAATCAGTGTCTGCTAGGTTAAAAATACAGCCTTGGATTTGCATAGGATGTTGCTGGGAACATTTTGCATGCAGACAACAGATTTGCTGAGCTTGCCAGGAGAGAAGCAGCCTTTTTATCTCCTTAACAGGACCATGTCTTAAATGAATAGAAAAAGAATTTTCTAGTAGACATTTCTTCCTCTGACAGAATAGTTTTAGAATTTGAAATTCTGTTCTTGATTGTGCAAGGAAATCCGTGACCTCTCATTTTTTGCCTTTTAACTAGGGCAAGTGTTGTCTGAATTTTTGTTTGTCAGATGTCTGTCTCTCTGATATCAGAACCTGTTAATTTTCACCTGAGGTCATTCCAGAGATTGTCATTCATAGAGGAATTGAATGTCTAGCTTTGCCTCAATGAAGAGGGTGAGCATGAAGCAAAGCTGTGCACACCCCTGTGTCTTGCTGGTGGTCCTGACACCTCTGTGTGTTATGGGAGTGGGCCATGAAAACACTACCAGATTTGAGGAGGATGTTAACATCCAAAATGATGCCTCCCACAGGGAGACAAGCAGTCAAGAAAGAACATTTTTACACAAATATTTTTTCATTCTGAATAAAAGGTCAGAGCTAGTCAGGAAGGCTGTTACATTTGGACCACCAGCTGAGGAAACTGGCTTCTCAAGAATCTTCATCACAGTGGGCAGTAAAGCAAGTGGAGATGCTTAGAAAATAACTGGGGTGGAAAAAGAATGAGGGTGAGAATTTTCCTGCAGTCCATCTTCCCCATGATGGTTATTGCGGGAGGACAGATGACTACATTTTGCGTAGTCACTGTTTTATGTTCTTTGCAGTGCATGTTTGGAGTTATTCTGCTTGCACCAGAGTGATCATTTCATTGTTTTCTAATAGTTCTTCAAGAATATTTCTTCAGGGTGGAGAAGAGTGATTCTGAAAGGATTTGTGTTGGATGTAGAAGAAATTTGAGGTACTGGAATGGTGGTTAGTGGCTACATTGTTTGAATTATTTATTTCTCTTTAGCACTTAGAGTCTGCTGAGGGTATATGGAAGGTGGAGCTGCTGTCAAATTCTTTCATATCCTGCAAGGTTCTCAGCATAGATGGTTAGATGCTGCTAACTCCTTATGAAGGAGCTTTAGCTCCTGATAAAGCAAACAGATGAGGCCTACTTTGAGTATTTTGGGCCAATGACATATTTGGCCCAAAGACTGTTTCTGGGAACACCATGCACCATTAGCCTTTGCGGATAAGTGGAACATTGGATGCTTTCTCAAGCATATGTACTACTTACTTGCGTGACCGAGGTTCTCTATACCTTTGAGATCTGCAGCTAGGTAACCATCTCTCTTTCCAATCATTCTATCCCAAATTGCTATAAAATCAAATGTTAATTAGTAAGAGAAAGGAAGGGACTGATGAAAACACTTGATTCTTCCCGTTGGTCCTCTTGGATTTTCTACCTCATAAAGAAGCATAAGTCTTAAGACAAGCTTAGCTACCAGTGAAAGCAAAGGGAGAGAGTTGGTGAAAAACTGCCACCATGTGAGAGTTTGAAGACCAAATGTGCTATGGGTGAATTTTATCTTAGATAAGAAATTAATGGAAGACTTTCTGATGTGTATTTCTACTTCTGCTGGATATTGGCTTATGTCAGATAGAGTATTTATCTTCCTTATTTTCCTTCTACATTTCTGAAATTTTTATTTTGGGTTTGCTACATTCCAAAGAAGCAAAGCTACAATGGGGAAAGTTGATCAGGTTCATTGCTGTGATTAGATGATCACAGTTACACATGTGAATTATGTTTTAAAAATGAAATTTCCACACAGATTAATTCCACTTGATCATTTGGTTACAGTTCTCAAATATTTTGGTGAATGATCTTCAAGCAATGAGTTTCTTGTGATGTATTTATTTCATCTCCTTTCTCATGCTATTTTTGTTGCAGATAACTCATTGAACATTACCACTAGTTGCCTGAAAATTTGTTTATGTACCACATTTTATCTTTTGTCTCCATCCTGAGCTACTTCTGCAACTAAATACAGTTCAGAAATGGTTGTTCTTATCGTGCTTAAATGCATATAATCCTTGATGAAGAGTTTGTTCTTTGCACTGTGATAGCTTCTGATTAGGATCTGATTTATCTTCTGTGCAGTCAAATAAAATAAAATAAGAAAGATGACAAATGGGTAGAACAGAAAAACTGCCTGCCCTGAAGCTTTTGCAAAGGCGAGTCTTTTTCAATTAGTGCCAAAACGTGGAGCCACAGCTCTAATATAATCGAATAAAAGAGAATAAATAAATAAAGAGAAACAAAGACCAATCCCCCCAGGCTCTCCCTGTTCTATACCTGACCAAGTAAAATAGAAGAAAGAAGCAGTAACAAAGTCTTTCTTACCCCAGGTTTTTTTTTTTTCTTGCCAAACTGTATTTCTTAAAACCCAAAAATATTAAAGCATTTTATTTTAGGAGATGAAATCTGTACATGAGAGATCCTGAACTGCAGAGTAGCACGCATATCATCTGAACTCTGTAAAGCCAAAACATGATGGGTTCTGAAATGCTGTTTCAGCTGCAGGCGTCATTCAAGTATAATCAGTCTTTGGATTCATGATGCTAGGTGATAGTGTCTTCTCCTGAGTTTTGGTTTAGATCAGATGTACTTGCTGCCTAAGTTAAGATGATAGTATTTTGCATACCTCAAAAGAATGTTACATGAATAGATGCATTAACAGTGTAAGTGTTTGAATATGAGGATTGTAAAAGTCTTTAAGAGTTAGATACCTCTCTATAAAGGAGTTCCTTGAGAGGAAATACAGATCTGCTTTTGCTCTTTATTTTTGTGTAACCATCATGAAGTGGGACAGGATCAGCCTGCAAATGTGGACTCTGTTATGCTAATGACTCCAAGTGGCCACATGTTGGTTCTCCTCAGAAGATGACCCCTTCTCACAAAGTGCTACCACTCTCTGGAGGAGCTGAGCCCAGTGAAAGCTGGGTCCAGAACCCAGAGGGTTTGTGGTTTGGTTTTTGATGTAGGTTTGGGATTTTTTGTGTGTGTGTGTGTGTTTTGGTTTGGTTTGGTTTCATGTGGGTTTGTTTTTTTTCCTTTTTTGTTTCTTTATCTTAGGGGTTTTTGTGTGTGTTTCTTTTTGTTTGGTTGGGGTTTTTTTTCGGTTTGGTGGAGTTTTTTTAATTCTTGTTAGGTTTGTTGTTGGTTTTTTTGTGTTTGTTTGTTTAATATAATTAGGTGGCTGTTGGCCCTGGTAGTGAAATAATACTATTGTACTGATTTTGGTAAAACTCTGTTACACAGTGACAAGCCACAATTTGGTTGAAGAGCAACATTGTAACTTTCTCCAGTCACAAAGTTGAAAATTAATTAACAGCAGGACTTGCACAGTCTGCATGAACTGCTGAGAACTTACTCTTATTTAATATTAATTTACTATTTATAAAGTGATAACAAGAGTCTTGTGGCTTTTGTTACATCTGCTTTTAACTTTAGAGACATTTTACTCAGTTTGCTGCGTGACAATATTTGTCAACACCAGGTAAATAGGACCTCTAATATGACCTACCCTCTTGAGACTAGTTAACAGGCTAGAATGGGAAATAATATGCAAACTCGCTTCTCCTCTCTTATCAGAAGAGATCAGTTCCCAAAGTGACATAGATATTGTTGGTGTAGGTGATACCTTTAACCATGACATCACTTTAAACCCCTGGGCAACACTTACTCTTAGGAGTATATTGCTGCTGAGGGGAACCACTTGAGCTGGAAGTCTGAGACTTTCTCTGCACTGAATTTTCTTCTGCTCAAGGGAGCAGAGGTTCTGGGTTCAGTCAAGAATCCTTTTATTCCAGTTTTCAATCAGGAGTACTGAAGTGATTTTTTTTTTTTTTTTTTCCTCCTGGCTTTTTAATTTCCCGCCGTGCCCCCCCCCCCCCCCCCCCCCCCCCCCCCCTCCCCCCTCCTCCCCCTCCCTCCTCGCCTCCCCCCCCCCTCGCCCG
>JAAGNO010025193.1:0-15877 GCA_033439905.1 Ceryle rudis
AATTTATTTTTGCTACCAGCATGAACTGTAATGCCTTCTAGCTCTGACTTTCTCAGGACAAAAGACTGATGTGTTTCCATATGTATTTGTAAGATGTATACAATATTTACACACATTTCTATTCAGACAGCACAGATCCTTGCAATAGGCTTGAGAACAATATGAGTTTGAGCTTATAATAGATGAAAATATTTTCCTGAAAAAAACCACACAAACAAACCAGGAAAAAAAAAAAAAAAAAAGGAGATAAAAGTCCTTGAGCTCTTAGTCTCCGAGTTAGGGGAGAACTGGAATATCCTCTAGAAAAGTAAACTGAGTTAGAGTAAGAAGTCATCCTGTAGTCAGCTCTCTGGTAAAGTACATATGTCTGACATTTCTTGTATTACACTACACAGTGATATCCTAAAGAAAACATTCCTGAAAACATGTAAGAGACTATCTTTTTCTCAAAACAATACCTGAGAAAGTCTGGTGCTTTGGAAATCATGTTTTCAAAATCTGCAAATCCTAGTTTCCCGTCACCATCCATGTCAGCTTCTTCTATCACTTTCTCACAAACTAGAGTGATTTCTTCTGCTGTTAGCTCTTCTCTGGTCAGCTTATTGAGAGTTTTTTCTAAGTCTGATTTACAAATGAAGTTATCTGTGTTAAAATCTAAACAGTAAAAGAACCAAAGAAAAGATCACCTAAAGCTCTCATACTCATTTACTTCAAACAAAAAAGACATACAAAAGTATCCCAATACAGTACCATAGATCTTAAAGGCATAGATTGCTTTAAGCTCTCTGGGAGCCATTTCACTGAGCACAGAGAACATATCCACAAAATCATTGAAGCTGAGGCTCCCCTCTCCATCTTCTGAGAAAGATTCCACAATCCTTTCCTTGAAGGGATTCTCCTATGAAAAACAGGGATATATGTATGTATATTAGTATTTGGAAGATCAAAAACCTGCAGATTCCCTGTTAATGTGTTTTTAATTCCATGGTTGGCTCACTGAACAGCATTTTGTCTTTCGAAATGCACCTGAAAATTTACATTTGCATGGTTTATCAGAAAGTGCCAACAGAACATGCTGCTGCATAATACCGCTTCTCACACAGATTTTCTCAGCTCCACTGTTTTTCACTCCTTTAAACTGGTGCTCATCTCCTGCATGGAACACACACCTTATAAATGTAAAGGTACTAGGAGTGTGAAGATTATTTTCATGTAACAGGATCCTGACAGTGTGTCAGACTGACATGGTCAGGAGGATAACAGCTCCTACATTAAGAAGCTAGCACACAGAAGCAGGGGTGACAGGAAAACAAGAGACCAAGGTAAAAATCCAACAAAACAAACAGGGTCTTAATGCCTTCTGGTGGCACCTGATGGAAGGCTGGAGGAAAAAACATTATTTAAAAAGTAAATATCTTCATTCCACACTGGATAGATGTGGAACAATCAATCAACCATCAACCAAACCATGTCTGTTCATTAAAGATGTAAAGTAAAATCCCAGTAGAACCTTGCCTTTCATTTCCATTCTGATACACATCAATGTCCAGCCTCTGGTTAAACTGGCTACAAATTTCAGACTTTTAAATGAAATTTCATCTCTGCAGATGATCCTAAGATACTTTTCTAGGACCCTACCAAGCCAGCTGGTGTCAAGGCTACTCTGAACAAGAAAATACTCTAAAACCATAAATACATAAGCAAGCATAAGAAAAGCTGTTCTACCACTCTGAAGTCCAAACCAAATGTTTTTGTAGTAACAAAATATCTTTCTCACAGCTATACAAAACCCTAAGTTGAATTTGTAGCTACATCTATAAAACTGGGGAAATTAATTCAATTCAACTGAATATGAATAAAACACAAACATCATTTGGGCTGTGAGTAGCATCTCATCAGAGCTGTTCTATAGATCTTATCTTAACCGAAGACACCAATTAAGATATTGATCTCCTATAACTGTAAACAGCTTTGTGGTGGTATATCACATTCATTTGTATGCCACATTTTATTTGGCTTAAAAGAAGAAATGAAATGGATATAAGCTGAATTAGTTAACAGGTATTCATAAACCATTCAATTATTTTAAATGAAATTTCATCAAGCAGATATATTTCAGAGGTAAATGACCAGAAAATGTTATTTTTCAGTTTACTTGAATTCTTTCTTGATAATTCACACATAGAACATATGCATCTATAGAACACATTTTCTGCATACCTGTGGAGGCTAAAAAAATACTAGCAGCATGTACAAAGCAGACTCACGTGAATAGACTGACATTTTATATTTATGTAGTATCCTTCATCTTAAAGGAACATAAAGTACCTTACAGGAATTAGTCTACTTACCACCTGATATGCAGCTTCCTCCGAAGGGAAATTCAACTGTTAAATGGTGTGTAGCAGCTTACAACAAGAATTGAAGATAAAGATGTTCAACTGAAATCACAGGGGGAACTTGGAAGCATAATAAAATTTGTCATCCACGCAGAGATAACATTTAAGATACATCTTTTTACAGCCTCAAATAATGAAAAGTTTTTAAGGATTCATGTCAAAAGACAAGCATAACATACAAAAGCTTAATTTCTCTATGAGAAATGTAAGGTGTGACTGTGCACATGGACAGTTCAAAGAACATCCAGTTCCTGGAAAGCAGCCTTCATTGTTTTTTCAGGGGGTCAATCATTACGTAGATTCACACAACATGATGACCCTTTGCAGTGTCTAGTTTCAGGATGCAAGTACAGAGAAGTGGTCAGACATTTGGGTACAAGTCGTGGATTGATCAAGGCTATACCACACCCACATAAATATGTCAAGTCACATGACCTGGCAAATTTAAGAACAAATTTCATCCCAGCTGGAACTCTGAGATACATTTTCACATAAGCTATACTGCCCACTCACATCTTTAGAAAGCATATTTGATTGTATCTGGAGGTTTCTATTTAATGGTAACAAAGTACACAGGATACAAGTATCTAATGAGATGCCTTTGGGTCTTGAAGTTTGCACTCTAGGACCACTTCCATGGTAGAAATTAGAGTCTGCCAAAAGGCAGATATCCATCTAATGACAAACTCTGTAAGCGTGTGTGCCAGTCTTCTGAAGATGGGTGAGATCCGAGAAACAGACATTGGAAGCGTGATTCCCTGAGATAAGATTCAAAATTCACCAGTAAATGCCAAGACCTCTCCAGTCTTTCTGGCTAAGATAACGGCCAGGAATAAGGCTGGTTTAATGGATGTGAAGTAGGGACCACAGAACCGTAGGCTCAAATGACATACCATTAAAGCAGTCAATACTAAATTCAAATTTTCCTGCAGGATTCGATAACTGAAGTAATTCCACAATAGGGAGCATGCCTACAAATTTCAAAGGGTAGGATCTGATACACAAGGCTGAGCTCACTGTTGAGATAAAAACAAACCCACGCCAAATAAAAATAAATTATATAGAAAATTATGTACAGTTATGTAGTAAAGAGGGATTCCTAAAAACAAAAAGACAACAGCCTCAGAAAAGCAGCAAGGTCACATCTCTCATCTGGGAATGAAAAACAACACCCCAGAATGAGCCAGATGGCTGAGAGAAAGTCAGTGTAAAAGGATATGCAATGATCGCTCATGTCATGTGCATGATGTGTAGAGGAGGTATAGCAGATGTGCATCTCTGGGTACTACTAAAGCTGAAGTATCTGACTTGAGTGCTTGGAAATACACCTGTCTGTACTATGAATACACACACAGATACTCAGAGGGAAACAACCGATTCTACTGTTTCAAATTGTCAGTTCATGAATAACCAAAGTAGATTCACTTGGGCTGAAATATATGAAAAAGCTTTATTTTCTTCCTAAAAGCACATAAAAATTGCTGTATCTGTTAGAGAACGCTAAATAGCAAAGTGGACAAGAAAATATGTTAGAAAAATTATCTTTTTTATTTCTACAATACTATATTGCTTTCTTTGGAAGAAACCTCATCAGAACTAAGCGTCATGGTAACAGTTGTAAACTGACATCTTAGAGGCAGCATTGGGTAACAAACAGGGAGTACACAGGTACAAATAGCCCTATCAGTAGTGAATATCAAACCCAGGACTTTCTGCATTAGAAATGTTGGGCATGATCTCTCTGACCAAATAACCATATTGCAGTTACATAAGATGAATTATCTATTTGGCATGTCAGAGGTCTTGAAAATATAGATGAATTAACAATGAATTAAATGGACCTAAGCATACTTCTTAAGTAACTCTTTGCCAAATGGATCTCTAAAACCTAAATGAAAAATAAAATCTTTCCTCATATTGATTTCTTTCCTTTAACTTTCTCATATTATGTGTCTTCAGGTAGTATATCTGTGGCTTACACAATGGAAAGTATTAGCTTACCTTCACAGATACTTTTCACATCCTTTCTGTAATTTCATTACCTCTACTCTAAAGAGCACAGATTAGAGTTCCATCATATTTAAAGGAAAAGCCATGGGGGAAGGGAGTAAAGGGGAAAACAATACCATTCCCTGCTAGATGTTTTCCCTTAACCATTAATTGCTTAAAAAAGAATGCTTTCAAAACTAGTAATTTACATTTGTCTTGTTAAAATGCTTTTCTGTCTTCTCACAATAAAAATGAGAAGGAAGACAGAAACAGTAAAGAACTGTTACAGCAAAAACTGCTGGTCTGCAGACTGCTTGAGATAATCCTCCTAAATGCTCCATCCATCTTTTTAATGGTCACTTTTTCTACTGACAAAATTGTGTTTCTACACATTTTTGAATGTCATGTGGCATCTATTCCAACGTACAGACCTAGAACACCATAAAATAAACCATACCCATTAATTTTCTAAGAAACTATTACAGGGCTTATTCCCAAGACTGCAGATGAATCTTACCAAGTCACTTGTTATTTTCCCATGTCCCCTAGTTTCCATCACAGGCTCTAAAAAAAACACTGCATTGTCCCTTTGCCCTACCCATTTTGCAGCTTGATTAATTAATTTAAAGCACTCTATTTTCACAAGCTGCCTGCATTTTGGAAAAAAAGAAGTGGCAAGTAAAGTAGTAACATAGGTTAAGATAACTAAGCTGGAGATGCTGGACAGTCATTACAAAATGCTTCTCAGTTTTATATCCACAGAAACATGATGATAATTTTCTCTTTTGTGTTTGAACATAAATCCCCACCAACATTAGGGAAGATGCTTAAACACACAAAACAGTCTGCTTTGCAGACTACTGAAAGCCAGAATCTCATTGGATGCTTTATTCAAGACTTGTTTGAGAACTGATCAGAAGCAAACCTTTCTAAGATTTCAGAGGTTATTGCTAAAAAATAGAAATGAACTCTCATCAGGCAAAAATTAATCTAAAAATGGCTAATACGTTCATTACCAAACCTCCATGGGAGAGGCTGGTGCTCTGGAAGGGAAGCATAATAATTGCAAGAGCAAATTGTCCCTGAAGCAGATAATAATCACATTTATTTGTTCATTCTTTTGTCTTCCCTTTTCTTCTTCCTTTTTTTTTTTTCCCCCCATGCCATCAAACTTCTCTGGTGTGCCTACAGGGTACTGATGAAGAAAACCCTTCACAAACCAAGGCTAAGATACAGATACATTGATATGTTGACATCTTAAAAAACAAACAAACAAAACCAAAAAACCAGAGAAAAGATCTTGTCATTCTGTCAGAAAGCAGAAATGTAAGACACTTCAGCAATGAATGAGCTTACCTCTGCTGAAAGCTGCGCTATGGTCACAACAGCCAAATCCACTATATATAGAACTGCTAAAATATTACAGAATGTAATAGTGTATCACAGGAATATAAGGCATTTTAACAAAACCTGATTCACTGTTTGCAGGAAACTGCAAACAATAGTGCTAAAGACCATCGAGCAGGTACAGATTTGGAATTCAATGGGGAGAGAGTGGCCCTCACTTACTGCTCTTGGAGGTCATAGAGCTGACACACACAGTTAAAAAGGGGTTTCAGAGAAGCAAAAAGCATGGTCTTCAAGGGTTAAACCATCCCATCATAACTAGAAACAACTAACAGGATGCAGAGACAAAGCAAGCAAAGATTAGTCAGAGCAGGGGTAAGAGCTTTGGAAGGGTATCAACCTGCTCTCTCAGGTGTCCTTACCCATTACATGGAGAACTTTGAAACTGAAGACTCATTGAAATCGCTTCTAAAATTCAATCCTATTAAAACTGTAGGAAGTGTTTTCATTTTATTTGGAAGCAACTCACATGCATTCATGTTTCAACTTACCAAAAATAGGATGCTAACATTGGTTCTGAAATGTGTGACCAATTCACTGTTCCCTGTGTGTCCTTTCTTTCTCCTGAATGATCCTGTACCTGCTGGTCATTCTGTTTCAGTAGTGTGCAAATTTATGAACTACCTTACTCACCACTGCAACTAATGACAGGGCTTGTGAGGATCAATGAAGTTACCGTGTGAGCCAAAAAAAGAAAGCAACCGACTGTAAAGTGAATGAAACAAAAATGGTTCCCCTCCAGGAAGCCCTTTTATGACCAACTCCTGACAAAAGGATTGCTCTACACTACAACACCCAGAGACAGGCCACACAACAATTTGAAGATTCTGACAATTAGGGATGTATATGTGACAAAGAAGATGGTAGCCCACTCACTCCTACAGATCATATATCATCTCTGTCGTCAGGTTACACTCCCACATCTAGGTCTGTGGACATGACAGGGATAATGAGAGTGAAAGAAGTTTTGTTTTGAAATAAAATAATCACTTTCACTTTCTAGATGGTCTCATACTGAACAGCCCATTTCATTGCTATAATTTTGCATATTAATTGCTGCAATCTCACAAGTGCCCATATGCCCTAAAGTTACCTTATTACACTGCTGCCTGTGTAAAAAAACGTCAAAATTAGAGAACGGACTACAGTGACACAGATGGAAGCAAACTAGCTGTTAACTTCAGTAAAATGGTAGACTTAATCAACTTAAAGTATCTGTCCCTTATTTATTTATTTATTTATTGCCCTGACTTTCAACTTTTAAAGATCATGAGTTAGTGAATAATTCATTACCAATTAAAGTGAGTGACCATCGGCATTTTTTTCCTTTGAAACACAAAAATCCTGGCTCAAAACATTAATGTGTGAGGTAAAGATCTTTCTTCATATTAGCAGAATCTAATTTACAAAAGTGCATTATTGATTCTATCCATTTGTCAGAATCTGCAGTGGTATTGAGCTCAACACTGCCAGTAACTAGAAATGTAATGTGTATATGAAAAAAGCCAGGTGCATTGCAATTACCACTGATTTTATTAGAATTCAATAGACATTTAGTTCATTTATTTCTATTTTAAGATTTAAGTGTTGGCTTTATCTTTACCTTGATGAAACTTAACTGAAGAAAGAAAACACCATACCTACTTATTTAGAAGTCTGGTTCAAGTTACAAAGGATAAAGTTTTTTGGGGTTTTTTTAGTTTATGAGCTGGAGTTACTACCTACATTTCTTGGAAAATGAACATCAGGGGAAAGACTTTACCCCCCTCTGCCCCATCTGCCCAGGTAACTGCAAAATGCTCTATGAGCAAGATTGACACTGGTTTATAACTGAGATCCTTAGGTGGCACTTTAATATCCTTTAGTGTCAATGTTTTGAAAGAGTTACAGAGGAAGATCTAGTCTCCTCTAACTGATATTTTACTGGAAACAAGCTCACTAGCTATTGAAAACACTTTCTCTATGAACTGCTACAATTCCTGAAATAAATGAGTGGTTTGAAAGCCATATTTCTAAGGTTATTCCACAGCCTTATGAGACTTGAGAGAGAATTATTATAATATTTGACACTTAATTTTGTCCTGCTATCTTCATAAGATCAAGTTCCATTACCCTGGAGACATCTTCTAAAGCAGAGTCAGAAAGCCTCACAGACTTGATGTGGTGCAAGAAGATATATTATGATCCACTTTACTGACATAAATTTATTAGGAGGTCTGTAATCATTGCCACCTAAGTTTGCTAAGGTAGTGAGATGTGCTCCTGTATCTCAAAATGTAATCATAGTCCAGTACAAAATTTCTGGTTTATATCTCAGCTTAAGTACCAGGCTGTCTTGTAAATTTAGGAGTCTCCCATCTCTGAAGTTTTCATAGAATGAGCTGTTCTTTAATTGTTCAATCCTGTATCACTGAAACCAAAAAGAATGTGTGTGGTTATAGCTTCTTGCTTTCTATTCTGAATTTAGCCTTGATTTTTCACAAAGCAACTATTAGCCATTTGGCAGTTAAACTTTTCAGAGTCATATAACAGCCTGAGAATTTCAAATTATGCTATCAAGATCCTAGAGATAACAACATTAAACTTAAGGAATACTGATTGTCCATACCAGAAGTACCAGTACAAGCACCTAGGATGCTACAGTGATTAATGAGTTGCAGACATGTTAGAGAAATAAAACTACTTGCAGTAAAGGATGAATGAACTGACCCCCCTTGAGGATCACACATTTTATCACAAAGACAAGAATTCAGTATCTAGGCATAAGCAGAAACAGCAGATGGCTGAAAAAAATCAGAACTTTTCAAGATGTTCCCACATATTTAGAATTCTGTAGCCTATGCTATTGCATCCTGCTAGCTACTAAAGAAATTAGTTTATTTTGTATTCACGTAAGGCCTGTGGGAATTTCTGTTGTATCGTATACAGTACAACACAAATTTGCATTTTTATATAAGCTGTCCATCCAACATGTCAGCACTTCACTAAGTCAGGCAAATATCCCCATTTCAAGACGAAGAATCTTACTCCTCTTGTACTAGATGCTCAGCTTCAAATGACTGGTTCCAGGTAACTGCTAAGAGCATGTCCTTGGATTAAATCATTTCAGAGAAATCTCACTGGGGCATTAAGAATAAATCCAACAGATGTAGAGATTGCTTCACTTTCTGTTGACTTAACCTCCTCTCCAACTGAATTTCTAAAGCCCTGCTTATGCTGGTTGGTTGGTTGTTTTTTTCCAAATATTTGATACCTTACAAGATTAAGTATTTCTAAATCATTAAAATGAAGTGGAAGGCCATAGATTACAAGTTATTTATGGCATTGCTCTTAAAAAGCTTAATAATAGTTCATGCAAATATCAGTGAACAAATAGTTGTTTCTACATCATAATGATTTAAAGATGTCAACTAATTTGCATACGTGAAAAAGCAAAATAGACCATGAGACCGAAGACAACATAATTCAGTGAACTATTTAAAAAATTAATGCTAAAAATCCATCTATGTTCCGTCAAAGCCATATTCAATTGTTGAACCGATATAATAATAAAACCCAATACCGTCTCAATTTTTTTTTCAGTAATTGCTTTAGGCCTACTGCTTCTCTCATTTGTAGCTACATGCACTGTCTCTCCACTTCCTATTACTTAATTACTCCGTGAAAAATGAAAACTCCTGATAATTAAGAAAACCAGTATTTTTTGTGGTCTTGAAGCTGAGGGAAATAAAAGGGAGAAATCTTTACTGTTGATCAGTAATGTTCTGCACACCTCCGGCAAATTTCTTATCAATACATTAAGAACCCCTGATTTCTAACCAGCCCTTCACACAGAGATACCTCTGGCATCTAAGGGATCCATATATATACAGAGTGGAAAGATTGCTAAATTTGATTTTATTACCTACTCACTTCCTTTAACATCTATCCCAACTATATCTGCAAGCCAGATGTCCACCTAACTATTTTCCAGTTTCTGGGGCTGGTTTTGCCCTTCAACAATAACAGGAGGGGGAAAACCTCAGCACGTTACATTTCTTCAGGATATCCAACTCACTTGGCAAAACTTCTGGCAGATGAGCTACATAATTTAAGATACAGTTTGTAAGCAGTCAAAAGTGATACCTTTAGCTCAGGCATGTTTATTATAAGCTGCATAGGTAGTTTAACATCTGGGTCCTTTGTATAGTCCATAGGCACAACGTTTGGTGCCATTTCATGGTATCGGCCATGCAACCTGTAAACAAGCAGAAAAAAACAGCCAATAACCAATTTTAAATAACCAGTTCCATTCATACAGTAATCAGACACAAATTTGTCTTGCAGCTCTACTTATTATTTTTAGTGCACAAGTCTGAGCCCACCAAATTCCCATCTTTTTGAAAAAAAAGAGGGTTTTGATGCAGTATCCAGCATAACTGCTACTAACACATGTACTTAAGGAAGGAGCATTTCACACTACCTGTATATAACACTTAAGCACTGTATAGGTACAGGCAGAGAAGAAGCAGGCCTGGACTGATGTACTAACACTGTGAGTATAATCCAGGGATCACATCTCAGTGCAGATTATTGGTTGATCTGCACTGTGCAAGAACAAGTTGTTGTTTTACAGCTCAAAGAATTTAAAAGCCAAACAATATGCAACTCTGATGCTATAGACAACAGTAGCATTGGGAGACCTTACTTCTGAATTAACAATGCCCTTTTCCTACCTGTGCCTTACTAACATAGCAGATTCAGTCTTATAATTCTAACACTGGCTGACAACACACAGACCATTTCTACTTCATTCCATTTCACATAGTTTTGCTTCATTCTTGGCATAGCTTATTCATCAAATCAGTGTATTTTAAAGGAAGTGAACAAGGGTTTTTCCTGATAGATGCAAGTCTAACGTTCAGAATTCTAGTTCCACACTCTAACAATAACACTGTTAGCATGATAAGCAAGCTTTAGAGTTTTTTAAGGAAGCAGGGAAGTGTCAAAACCCATGAAACACATTGATACTTCTAAAGGTTTAGAAGCTGAATACCACTAAATTGTAATAACTGTCTCAGTCTCACACATAAACTGGGCAAAGATTGCACAAACGTTTCTCCAATATTAGTTCCAATTGTTAACTGAATTAATTTAACAAGTGTTAATCCCAGCCTTCATTTGCCGTCTCCAAATATTCTAGTGAATTGCAAAAGTATAGCTCAAAAGCCAAGAGAAAACAGCCATGTGTAAAGAAAACATCAAATTAAGCAGGACATAAATTTTAAAACTAACTTATCACATTTATTCTCACTGGGATGATCACCCAAACTAGGGATAGAAACATTTCAAGTAAAATGGGTAACCAGTCTAAACTCACCAACAGATCTTAAATTTTGAGCTCTCAAACAACATATAGAAATTGCCTGGTAAATAAGACATCACCTGTTTAGAAGCAATTCATATGTTGAAGAGATTAATTCTGCTGATTTTCTAATTTTACTGATTTTAGTGATACCACATTCTGGTGGACAAGTATCTAGAATCCAAGACTGTCAAATACCAGCACAAAAAGGTTGCAGAGGGAACTCTTGTATCCTTGTGCTCAAAGAATAGTGAGAGATCAACATATTTAGCACAAATGCATAACCTGCCAGTCCTCTATAAAATACCATATGTGTAAAAAGAAAAGGAAGATGACGTAGTTGCTGTTCCCAGAAAACTTAGAAAATGTCATGTACTATAAAATGTAATTTTTATCCTATCTGAAAATTTTTTCTTACACCTAATTCATAAACTGCTTAGAGCAGAAAGCAGTCATTTTGCAATGTCTTATGTACTAACACAGAGTATTCTGGTCTCTCATTAGGCCACATATACTGCTGATATGTATTAAAAAGCTTGTATTTATTATTTTGTGGCTTATTTTCATTTTAACAAAAAACCTGCCTGCTCAGTAGGTATACAAATATATGTATACAAATATGTATACTATGTATACAAGTAGAGATTTACCGGTTTTAAACATTAGAACATGAACAGGCCAGTAATACAGGAAGTAATGCCTCACCAACCCCTTTGTCTTTCCAGCCGTAGCTTCAGCAAGCCCTCAGTCAGCCACACCAGCAAGTGAGCTATTTCAGATTAATGTGGCTAATGAACTTCAAAAACTAGGAAAAAAATAATCTACAGGCATCTCTTTGGTAATGATTATGTGTCACAAAAAACACATGAAATAGGACATAGAAACATGTTTTGTCTGGATCCTAGGAAAATAATGTCTTTACACTGTGCAGCAATATATTGTGCCATACAGGAAATTAAATATCCACTGATCTAAGCATATTTCAGCTGTTTACCACAGCTCATCCTGACATTTCAGAAATACTGTGTAATTCAAGATGCAATAGCCATTTCCCACTCCAGCAATTGATATTGCTGTTGTAAACAGCTGCTACAAAGACCTAAATACAACAACAACAAAAAAAACCAGCTTGAAAGCACTGAAAGGAAAGCAAACCTTTCAAATCAAATATCCATCTAAGGATGTTTTTTTTAAAAGCTAGACTATTGCAATGGTGTTCTAGTCTTAAGGAAAATAAAGCTCTCATCATTGGAACAGCTTGACCATTTTGGGCAACATTTCAAACCACACTATCTGACAATGCCTGCTTATTTGAACTGCCAAGATTTTCTTCACTACTTTCTCTAGTATTGAACTTTACTGTCTTTGCTCTGTCTCCTCCAACAGGACTATGAATACAGACACTGAGCTAGGCATCTTAAAGGAGTCCTCCATAATGTCTTTCAGAAGACAAGGAAGGGATTGGAATATTGTGCTTTTCCTACTACTTCAGATATTGAGTTTTTGCAGCTCCTTCAAGAAAAATGATACTATCCTGGCACCATACACCTCCATATGATGTAAATACAATAATTTCTGAAAGCATCTCCAAAAAATATTCAAAGCATCCCTCACAAGGGATTAGGTTTTAGCTAATTACATTGCCAAATGACACAGAATAAAACCATATCCTTTTAGTTTTCTGCCACAGATTATAATGGAACTAATTCCTCTTTCCTTTCTGCAAGGAGTTACAGCCAGAAGCACTGAGCTGAACTGCTGACAGAACTCAATTTTTAGAATCAGAAAGGCAAATGCATTCCTAGGGACAGAAGCCTGGAAAAAACAACCAAAGCAAAAAAAAAACCCAAAACAACTCCCCCTGACAAACACCTTTACTGTAATATATATACATGTGTGTCTACCTATACATGTTAATACATGTAATTTTATGCCTGTGTTTTAGTCAAAACCATCCACAATGCATACAATATTCTTTTTTACAGAAATCTGTTAAGATGGTATGTTCCCAGTCTGTCCATTTAAAGTTAATTCTTTTATCACTGAAGATGAGCAGAAAGGAGTTGCCAGGCACTAGTAACTAGACAGCCTTCCAGCACACTGCCTTGGGCTCAGAAGAATCAGCTGGAAAGCAGATGATAGACACAGAAATGTACAAATAATGAACAGCAGATTTGAGGGCAGCTCTGACGTCCTGTTCTCCCCTACTAACCCATTAATACACCAAATCACTCAAAGATCTGTATGTATAAGAGCTTTTCACCTGAGTGAATTTCACACTAAAGCACCCTAATGACTCCATAGGAAGTGGCTGTGATCCAGCTTCTGTAAACTAAATTCGGGCAGTAAAATAGTCTCTCTCACGTTTTGATCTGTGAGGATTCTGCAACTCTATTTGTGATAACCTTACTACATCGCACGGTTCGCTAATATCACAATGAAAAAGGCCATAAGATTTCTCTAGCTTATGTTCCAAATCAAGCACAAGCACCATTATCCTTTATAATAAAACAAACAAAAAGCCCAACCAACCAAAAGTAAGAAATAGTAACACCTTTTCCTACTGAAAGCTCTTTATGCTGGAAAGTTCTTCAGGGACACCATGCACTGTTTTATGACAATCAGGATTGCCAGTCTGTGAAATACTCAGATTTTGTAGAAAATAGGTTGAAAAATAACAGAGCTGCCTCAGCCTCTTGCAGGATTCTGATAAGGCCACATACCACAGTGAAACACAGTCCCTTTTGCAGGAGTTTCAGCAACACTTTTGTTGACTTGAGTAACCTAGATTACACTGGGTGAGTACTTAAAACTTTGGCAAGAAAACTGAATGCATTTCTGATCACTTGTTTCATATCACAATGTAAAGATCAGTAGACATAAAGGTTATTTACACCCATAATGCTCCTGTCTATCACTACATCAACTTGTCATACCACTGCCACACTTGGATCAAGTACCATGACCAATATTGTGAGTCAGACTCGGTAATCATCTGCCAAATGCTGCATAAATCGGCACTGTACAGATTACTGCCTGTTCTGACACATCTCAATAACATTAATTATTAACCATAAACAGGAAATAAACTTCTGTGGTAAAGGCTTTAATATATCTCCTATTCTTATAGAAGTGAAATGCACTTCAAGTGACTTGAACACATCAGGAGTAATTGTGACCTAGAGAGGAAAGGCTTTTTGTCCTACTCAGCATGGCCCTCAACAAGAAGCATATCTGAAAATAACCTAAAGCAGCTTTAACTATCAGCCCTAGTCACAGAAACATTTATGTCTTGTCAGGGGAGCAATGAAAGGTTTTACAGTGGTGTCTGAACACATATAGATTTGGAAAGGCTGCTATTACCATATGCAGACCATTATGTATATTCAGAAAACCAGGACCTGCAAGCAAGCTCACTGTTTTTGCAGTTTGTCAACAGATGCTGCAGTGACACTTGCTTCCAAAAATTATTCTGGATGCACATAGAAGCATTTTACCATTCCTGCATGTGCTTTCTTTGATGCCAGGATGCCTTACTTACTCTGCATGAAAGATGGAGTGGAAAAGCTGGCAGTGTTTACCAGTGTCTTCCTTCACACAGATGAGAGTGAGAGAGAATGTAGGGACAAATTTAATGATAAATTTACCTATGATGCCGTATATTGACAGGTTTTGGTACACATCTAAGCCTAATGTATTGTAACGGAGGGTTAGGGCTGTGATTTTGTATCACTTTAATCCAGTCTAAGCCCAAACCGCTGATCAGCAAGAAATTTCAAACCCACCTATACCCACACACCTCCCTTGCACCAACATGCACTAACAAAACTGCCATGCAGGTCAGGGACTGATGTGTTTGAAAATACAAAAGTTTTCACAGTCAGCTCCTTGAGGTAACGGATGCAGTTGCAACAGCGTTACTGCCTATGCAAGTAAATGAGGGTATGCTTTCCTTGTTGAATTAATCAACTAAGTAGGGGCAGGACAAGCCTTACCCCTCTAGGCGATATAATTTTAAAATCAACTCAGCTACCCATCAACCACTGAAAACCAAAGAAGCTGTGTTCAGAAAAAAAACCCAAAACACAACATAGTACTGCCTTCACAGCCTACTTTTTGTTTATAACTTTCATTCTACCACTTGTAAGTATTTGACATAGTAAAAAAGGTGGGTCAGAGTCTACCCCTACTTCTCAAGGGTGTAGCATCCTAGAGTCAGCAAGGATGACACTCTGTAGGTACTGGGACATCTCTGAACTCATAATAGAGCATCCAGCTATACCTGTGTAGGCCTGAAAAAAGAGACTCCGGGGTTTATACCCTGCAACAACTGTTTTAATTTGGTACTGAGCTTTGAGAGAAGGTCAGATTGTACCCAAGGTCAGATTGTACCCAAGGTCATCACTGGGTGTGTTAGGACACAGAGCAGCTCTTCCTTGGCTTGATACACACAAATCACCACCATTAAGTGTAGTGACATCACCTTACAGATGGCTGGGATGCCTTTGTAATAAGAACTCTGCATTAAAGGAGTGATGAAAACAAAAGATAAAAGCTTGCGATGTCTCACTGATTAGACATAAGTAGAGGCTTTAAAAGTGGCCATCTCACTAAGTCCAGCCTGCAAAGTACCAGACACTTGATTTATGTCATAAAAGGAAAACATTTAGGAATAAATAGTATATATTGCTGAATAAAAATAACAGGAATATATTCAAAGACTCTACAATCAAGACCA
>JAAGNO010025193.1:21943-38687 GCA_033439905.1 Ceryle rudis
CTAGAGAGGGCCTGTTTACAAAGGCCTGTAGTGAAAGGACGAGGGGTAATGGTTTTAAATTAGAAAGGAGTGGATTTGGATTAGAAATAAGGAGGAAGTTCTTTACCATGAGAGTGGTGGAGCACTGGAGCAGGTTGCCCAGGGATTTGGTTGAGGCCCCATCCCTGGAGATATTCAAGGTGAGACTTGACAAGGCTCTGAGCAACCTACTTGAGTTGAGGATGTCCCTGCTCACAGCAGGTGGGTTGGACTAGATGACCTCTAGAGGTCCCTTCCAACCCAGACATTTCTATGTTTCTATAAGATAGATAGGACAGTCTTTTTATCAGTGCCTGTTCCAACAGGACAAGTGATAATGGTTTTAAACTAAAAGAGGGTAGATTTAGACTAGATAGGAAGAAGACATTTTTTGCAATTAGGGTGGTGAAACACTGTCATGGGTTTCCTGGAGGGGTGGTAGATGCCCCATCCCTGGAAACATTCAAGGTTCAATTGGATAGTGTTCCGATCAATGTGATCTAGCTGAAGTCTCTGCTTAGTGCAGGGGGATTGGACTAGATGTCCTTTAAAGGTTCTTTCCGATGCAAACCATTCTATAATTGTATGATTCCATGATTCTGTGATTCCTATGCAGAGGTAGATAAACATAAATACCTTCAGAAATTTACTGAGTTATTTAGAAGGTGGTTTGAGGAAAAGATTTTAAAACTTATAATGCATTGAGGTTTTTATATTGCTTTTGCTTTAGCTATCAGGTAAAGTATTGTCTGTATCTCAAACCGAAGTTTTATTTTTCTGCTGGCTCTAATTTTTTTTTTTAACCAAGGAGCTAAAGAAGCACTGTAAACCATCTATGTCAATATAAACACTGGCAAACTATACCTGAAAATCAAAAATATTCCACAAACATGAAAACAAACAAACATACAAAGTGAAATAGGGGGAAGGGATGAGGTCATAAAACCAGAAAAAAATATATGTAAATGCAGAGATCACTAACATCATTAAATCAATATACACCTGGAGAAATGCAAAACAAACTCAAACACACAGACAATCTGTAAATATCCATCATTTAAGTAAAAACAAACAAAAACTACACAAAACAACCAACCAAAACAATACCCTACCATTTTGACAGAAGAGGTAGGTCATTCTTGACTACCACTTTATTAGGTGAGCTAAAGAAATGCCAACAGATTACTCCTAAATTACCATTTTAAGAATTATTTAAAGGCATAGTAAAATGTAAAGGTGGTGGAATAGAATTGCACGTATAAGGTTGTATGGAGTTTGAAACATTTCTGAGTAAAAAATACTATACTGTTTAATCCAATACATTTGCAAACAAATTCAGTACCATTATCGGTTGTTTGCTTAGGGAAAGGATATTGAGGGCATAGTTTGCCATGGATGGAGAGCAGAAGCAAATACATTTACTAAGGTAGTAATAACTAGTAACCAAAAAGCTTAGATATATAGGGATGCAAAAATTTTCTTTTATGCTTGATGGGTGAAAAAATCTATGACGGATACAAATGCTTATGTTTCAGCACATGCACAAGTCACTGAATACTTGTGTTTAGGAAGACACTTCTACAAACAGGTTTTTTTTTTTTTTTTTAAAAGGATCTAATAATGTCAGAAATCCAAAAGAAAAAGCAAGGTCAGGTAAAATTGTTCTGACATATAATATTACCTTGTATAAACTTTTGATAGAGGATATTGATAAAATTGAAAGCAATTTTTGATAAATTGTTGTAAAAACTTAGTCCTCTGGAAAAAAAAAAAAAAAGAAATTTTCATTCTTCCAGTTTGCCCTAGAGGGATGCTGTAACACAGTAGTATCATCTTTGCTAAATATTTTTGGTAAAACATACATTTCTTTAATGATCAAACCGTGTCGGTACAAGGATCAGGATTATTAGTGTCTAGAATGTCTCTGATATGATTCAAGTACAGATATAAAAATCTACTCAACTAACGCTTTTCCAGGTCCTTGATGACCTGAATAGAAGAAGAAACACAGCACCTAAGCAATCAGGAAACTGACCTCTAATGCTTAAAAAGCTGCTATTAACGAGAAAGGCATAATTGTCTAAGGGAGGAACATTTCATTGAAGGCGTCTTTGCTGTGTTCCCCCTAACCCCTTCCCTCTCTCATTTGTTAGTAAAGTTAGTATCCAATACCTCAGAGTAGTTTAATCCGTGTGGCTTGACCTTACCACCAGCTTTTAAAAATTCTGATATTTATGCTCAGTCTACAGTAAGATTTATCTAATTTACATAATCTTTATGAAAAAAAAAATTACAAGCCACAACGAAATATTTTGATCAAACAATAGATGTTCAGGGTGCATCATATATTTGCTGTTAAACTAAAAAAAAAAAAAAATCATAGATACATAATATGACAGAGGTTTTATAATATTAGCAGTAATGAGTTTCTGTGGAGAGAGCTATAACTTTTTTCTGTGATCAAGCAATTTTCAAAGTGTAAGTTCTATTTAAATGAAAACTATAGCAAACTTTCTTGGTTAATGAGATTTCATGTTAATCCCCCATGCTGCAAATCAATTATTTAAAGTCTTTCACAGCTAATGGATCATATAGTACTTTCTGATTAATGCCAACAAGCTAGTTTTAATGCAGTGAAGCAATCAACAGTCTTAACCACCCAGTTTTAATAATACTTTTCTGTGGTTAGCAAAGAAATACCACAATGTATTTTTAAATAAAATATTTTTACAAGAGAAAAACACAGAACTCAAACTACAGCACAGAACATAGTATTGTGCTTGCTACTAAGAGAAAGAGACATTATATATTGATTGCAAATTCTGTGTCTCTTATTAAATAGTCTAACACCAACATGTAGCATTTTCCAGGAGAGCCTTTTCCACTGAAGTATGTATTACATTGACTGTTTCTCACTAGAAGTTGATGGAATAAAGTTACTATTAATATAGCATAAATATTAAGTGTTTTCTATAGACTACTAATACAACTTAAGTTTGTATGTTTATTCTCAACTCATCTATGGTGCACTGTGGTGGATATTTTGCAATGGCACTGAATGAGATTTTCTGGACGAACACATATAAGAATGTTACATAATTGAGATAGGACGCTTAGGTTCATAAGGAAAAAAAGACACCATAGTTAGTTACTAGGTTCCAAGCAGCCAAAAAATTAGGTGATAAAATCTGATTTGTGTTGAACAGAAAAAAAAGTCCGTTAGCTACTCTACTGGTTTTGGCTGGAGTAAAGTTATATTTCTTCACAATAGCTTGAATGGGGCTATGTTTTGAATTTAAGATCAAGATAGCACAATGATGTTAGTGTTTGCACAGTGTCAAGATCTTTTCTACTTCTCACACTAAAACACCAGTGAGTAAGTATGTTGTGCTGCAAGAAATTGGAAGGGGACACAGCCAGGAAATCTGTCCCCAGCTGACCAAAGGGATATTCCACACATGAGATATCATGCTTAGTAATAAAATCTGGGGGAAGAAGGAGGAAGTGGGGGACATTTGGAGTCAAGGCATTTGTCTTCCCAAGTAACTGTTATGCATGATGGAGCCCTGCTTTCCTGGAAATGGCTAAATTCCTGCCTGGTGATGGGAAATAGTAAAGGAATTACATATTTGGCTTTGCTTGAGTGTGCAACTTTTGCTTTACTTATTAAACCATCTTTATCTCAACTCACAAGTTACTCCACTTTTCCAGTTCTCTTCCTCATCCCGCTGGGGATGTGTCAGTGAGTAGTGCAGCTTACAAGGGGTTAAACCACACACCCTGGTGGTGTGTTCAGTACCCCAAAAATCAAATGCCCCAGGAGTGGAAATACAGCCCTACCATGTGCCATGGATGGATACAGACTCTACTGGAACAGGATGAAGCTCCTGAACATATATTCATAGATTCATAGAATGGCTTGCTTTTGAAGGGAATTTTAAAGATCACCTAGTCCAACCCTCCCTGAAATATATTGACAACATCATTAGGTGAGGCCACACAGGAGAGGAAATATTTGAGAAAGGGAAAAGAATAATCCAGATTTTTCTAAAACTTGGGTTTGACATAAACCAAATAAAAGTCAAAGGACCTGTACTGAAGAGCCAGTTTTTAGAAATAAAATGGAAAGATGAGCCTCATCATATAACAGTGGATGTGATCAATAAATAACAATGATGTCTCCACCACCTAACAAAATAGACACACAGTTTTCTTAGGCATTATGAGGTTTTGTCTACTCTGCCTCAAACCTTCTGTTTGATTTACAGAGAACTTGGTTTAGGTTAGAGTAACATGAGAAATACATAATTTGGTGAAAAATTAGTCTGTACTATGAAACAGTTGACCAGAAACATAATGCGTACACAGGTTTTGCTACAATTGTTTTTAACACATTAGAAGCAATTTAGAATCATGAATTCCAAACATGAACCTTTACCATGAACAAGACAGTTATAGGAGTATGATTAGAAAAGTTACCAAATCTAATGGAGTGAGCAATAGTTTTGATTTAAACTCCCTTCTTTATTGCAATGTTGAGTGTTGCCTGCTTTTTTCACTGAATGAGTACTGCAAACAAAGAAACAATACAATCAGCTAAAACAGTTCCTGAAAGCTACATGGAAGAGAATATTCATGTGCCCCTTCAAATTACCGAAATGTCATATTCCACATAATATTCTAACAAAATAAATAAATAAATAAAACATAAACCGAAATGCCAAAAAGACAATAAAAGGTATGCAGGATACAAATCAGAAATAGAATTTTATGCAGTGTTGGAAACTTGGAGTTACCAGGTAGTGAATATTGTACTTCACTTTACTTTGGAAAAAGAAAACACAAATCAAGACATTAAACATACCTAGATAACAGTACTGCCATCAATAAAGAGGGTGTTTGTAATCAACACTGAAATGAGATAAAATATGAAGACATAAAGTATTAGTTACGGGACCTTTTTTTAATACAAAATATATTTGTATTTTCACACAAACACACATATGTAAAAGAATAACTTCCAGTGATAAGGGTTTCAAATGTGATTAAAGAGCCTTGTACTTAGTTAAAAAAAATACTTAAGAGATTTTTGTTGAATTTAGTACAACTTTATCATCATTCAGAGCAGGGCTTAAAAAGAAAACATAATAAATGATAAAAGCTAAAATATGTCTTAGGCAGGTAGCTAACAAATAGTTGATGAATTACATTAGAAAGGATCCTGCTCCCAGATCCTTAAGCTTAGACCTAGATGTGTACTAATTTCCTGGGACTATGCAGGAGTAAGGCAACAAAATTCTCATTTAAGATCTTTATCCCTTTGGCAAAATTGAAGTTGTACTGTGAATGCACATGCATGAGTATGACTAGCAGTATTTGAACATTATTACTTATTATCCTTGAGAAAGCAGGCCAAATAAAACCAGTAGTGATTCTGTTCAGATTTTGCAGAGTGGTTAATGTTTAGACAAATGCCAGATAATGTCTGGGTGTACTTTCCTACCATAGCACAAAGGATCATTCAGATTGAGGGTACTTCTATCTCTGTAGCCAGCAACTCTAGACTCATGAGATGAGAAGGATGGTAAGCAAGGTGGAGGATCAACAGTCTGGTGTCTAGTACCACTCACATATGCAGGTCAACAACTCAGCTGCGATCTCTGCACCAAAGGACAGCAACAACAAACTGTTCTTGAGGTAAAAAAAAACCACTACAGATGAATGCAGGAAAGATAGACTACAAGAGGTCTACACCCTAGCATGGCATTTACTTTTGAGAAAAAAAGGTGCAACAGATTCTAGATAGCCCAAAGATTGCAACACAAAAAAAATCAGCAAAGAAATTAATATGAACATTATTAAGCATTCTAATTAGAAATATGGAAATAATAAAAGCAATTTTTTCAATTTATTTCCCCCCACACTTTTTTTTTACCAGTGGTTTTATAGTGTTCTATATTACAAAAGCATTTGAACTATAACTAATTACTTGTTTTGAAAGATATCGCTCTCTTCTTCATGCACTCACAGAAAAATATTAGGAAAATAATAAATTTCATATCACAGGCAGCAAGACAGCCATCTCAGCAAAACACCGCCAGCAGAGTGCATGTGTGGGGGCTGGGCTGTGGAGTACAGCAGCCTGACATAAGCATTGGCAGTCATCAGACAGGTCTGTACACTAAGAAGGAAGAAAAATCTAATTAAAAATGCAAACAGATAAAATAAAATAAAAAATAATCAATTAAAAAAAAAAAAGAGAGAGAGAGTCATGGTCATAACACAGCTGAGAGCCACAATAAGGACGAAGGATGTGGGAACTCAGACAGAGCTTCTGCACAGTAGCGCAGCCATGCAGGTCTCTGGTTGTGGCAAGTGCCTGAGCGGGGCACTTGAACTAGATGAAGTCAGAAACACTGCCTCTGTACGGTGTGACCAAAAAATTACCTGCTCAGGCAGGTGGTAGAACTGAGAGAGGAGGTGGAAAGATTGAGAATAGTCAGAGAATGTGAAACTGAGATAGATTGGTGGAGCCACACCCTTAGGCCAAGGCAACAGGAAGAGTCCTTATGAGTAGTGGAGGACCCCCTCTCATCCTGTCATCAGCCAGAAAGAGCAGACATGGGGGATGGGGCGGGGGGATGCTTGGAGGCAGGTCCCAGCTCAGAGGTGAAAGAGGTAGAACAGGTTGAAAGCTTGTGGGTAAGAATTAAGGGCCATGGAAAGGGGAGTGAAACCATTCTGGGTGTCTACTACAGACCACCAAAATGAGAAGATGTTGACAAGGCCTTCTACAGTCAACTGGAGGTAGCCTCTTGAACACTCTCCCTGGTAGCCATGGGTGACTTCAATCCCCCTGATATTTGTTGGAAAGCCCACACAGCCAGGCATACCCAGTCCAAAAGGCTCTTGCAGTGCATAGGTGATAACTTCCTGATGCGGGTAGTGGAGGAACCAACAAGGAGAGGTCCACTGCTGGACCTTGTATTAACTAATAAGGAAGGACTGGTTGGGGACATTAAGATTGGGAACAGCCTTGGCAACACTGATCATGACATGGTAGAGTTGAGTATTATACAAGGTGGAAGCAGAGCAATAAGTATGATTACTACCCTGGACTTCCGCAGGGCTTAACTTTGAACTCTTCAAAGATCTGCTTGCAGGAATTCCATGGGCTAAGACTCTGGAGGGTAAAGGAGCCCAAGACAGTTGGTCAACTTTTAAATACCACACCCAGGGTAGGTGTGATCCATTGCGTAAAATATCAAGTAGATGTGCTAGGAGACCTGCATGGATGAGCAGGGAGCTTCTGGAGCTTTCAAGGAAGAAAGAAATGTACAGCTCATGGAAAAAGGGACTTGTCACTTGGGAGAATTATAGAGAAGTTGTCAGAGCATGTAGGAAGGCAACAAGGAAGGCCAAAGCCCTCTTAGAACTTAAACTGGCAAATGAAGTAAAAGAGAATAAGAAGGGCTTCTTCAAATATATCAGTGGTAAGAGGAAGAATAGGGAAAGTGTGGGGCCACTGCTGAATGAGGCAGCAGCCCTGATAACTGCGGATGCAGAGAAGGCAGAGTTGCTGAACACCTTCTTTGCTTCAGTCTTTACTCCTAAGACCAGCTCCCTGAGAACTCCAGTCCCTGGATGAAGGGGAGAGAGCCTAGGGAAGGGATGACTCTCCACTGGTCAGTGAAGACTGGGTTAAGGACCAATTACACAAATTGTATATTCATAAGTCCATGGGCCCTGATGAGATGCATCCAAGAGTACTGAGTGAACTGGCTGATGTTTTCACCCTACCACTCTCCATCATTTTTGCAAAATCATGGCAAATAGGAAAGTTGCCAGAGGCCTGGAGGAAAGCCAGTGTCACTCCAGTCTTCAAAAAGGGCAAGGAAGAGGTTCCAGAAAACTATAGACCAATCAGCATCACCTCCATCCCTGGAAAAACAATGGAGAAGCTCATTATGGAGGTCATCTCTAGGCACATGGAAGAGAAGAAGGTTCTCAGAAGTAGTCAGCATGGATTTACCAAGGAGAAGTCATGCTTGACTAATCTGATTGCCTTCTATGACATTGTGACTGAATGGATAGATGCAGGGAGACCAGTGGATGTAGTCTATCTTGACCTTAGCAAGGCTTTTGACACAGTCTCCCATAACATCCTTGTGAAGAAGCTCAGGAAGCGTAGAACAGAAGAGCAGATAGTAAGATGGGTTAAGAACTAGTTGGACAATAGAGTCCAGAGAGTGGTGGTCAATGGTGACAGTTCCAGCTGGAGGGCTGTAACTAGTGGAGTCCCCCAGGGATCAGTGCTGGGTGCTACATCTTTATCAATGACATTGATGACAGGACAGAGTGTCTCCTCAGCAAGTCTGCTGATGACATGAAGCTGGGAGGTTTGGCTGATAGACCTGAAGGCTGTGCAGCCATCTAGCAAGACTTGGACAGACTGGAGAGCTGGGCAGAGCAGAACCTAATGAGGTTTAACAAGGATAAGTGCAGAGTCCTGCATCTGGGAAGGAAGAATAAATTACACTAGTACAGGCTGGGAGGTGATCTGCTGGAGAGCAGCACTGTGGAGAAGGACCTGGGAGTCCTGGTGGACAAATTATCCATGGGACAGCAATGTGCCCTTGTGGCCAAGAAAGCCAATGGTATCCTGGGGTGCATTAGGAGGAGAGTGTGTCCAGCAGATCGACGGAGGTTCAGCTCCCCCTCTACTCTACCCTAGTGAGACCTCACCTGGAATATTGCATCCAATTCTGAGCTCCCCAGCTCAAGAGGGACAAGGATCTACTCAAGAGAGTCCAACAGAGGCTACAAGGATGATTAAGGGACAGGAACATATGTCCTATGAGGAAAGGTTGAGAGAGCTGGGGCTCTTTAGTATGGAAAAGAGAAGACTGAGGGGATTTAATAAATATTTATAAATATATGAGGGATGAGTGTCAAGAGGAGGGGGGAAGCCTCTTCTCACTCCTGCCCTGTGATAGAACAAGGGGAAATGGATGTCAACTAGAGCACAGGAAGTTCCACCTCAACATGAGGAGGAACTTCTTCACTGTCAGGGTCACAGAACATTGGAATGGGCTCCCCAGAGAGGTTGTGGAGTCTCCTCTGGAGATTTTCAAAACCCACCTGGATGCGTTTCTGTGTGACCTGTGCTGGATTCTATGGTCCTGCTCTGGCAGGGGGTTGGACTCAAAGATCTCCGGGGTCCCTTCCAACCCCTGACATCCTGTGATCCTGTGACTGATTTTCCTCTTAACTGAGGTGGGGACATGCTAACTGAGTACGTGATAATTAATGAAGGGGTCATAATCCATTTTATTCCCACCCAGTAAAACTTCACCTCAGGCATGCAGAAATACCTCTGGATTCTACTTTATTCCTTAGACAGCACTTTGTATTCAACAGTTCATATAGAATAACAAATGCTATTGATTCTATCTGCCATATCATAAACTGATTATGTACAGAGGTTTCAAATAAGCAGAAACATCACACTAAGGATAAGGCACAATGATTCCAGGTGACTACTCCTTCCCGTATGATTATAAGCCTTTACAGAACTACTCCCATGATTTTACTGTAAGTATTTTACATCAAACATTAATCAGCTTTGTATATAGCACTTCTCAGATTCAGCATCTAGTTTTCACCATTGATTAAGCTAATCTCTTACCCCAAGAATATCTATTTTTCACAATCACATGAGAAACAGTGCAACCTTAGGTTAAGTAATTTTGATTTTGCTCTTTTTCATACAGGTAGGGTGCAAAGTCATGCAGGCAACGGCTCCCATATCTCCCATACACATTCATAAGCAGAGATGTTTTCTTCAGCCTAACATAAATAATGTAATTGAGTCTAAGTGCATGCTTTGTTCTCTTCTCAGGAAATAGATTGTTTCCTTATAACTTCAGTTATGAAATACAAAATGTATTATTAGGTTTTCACAGAACTCAAGCTGAGGTCCATTAAATGTTTCTTATTGCAAGAAGCTACATTTCTATTTCACAATAAATTATAATAATTTGGGGTGTTATCATTTTTTCATACCATATAACATAAAAGCTACAACTAAGATCAGTTTTAGTATGCTGCATGTAAAAATAGTTCAAATTACCCTTACCAGGAAGGGTTTGCTATCTAAACAGATGAGACAAAGGAAATATCTTCATACTTAAAAAGCACAAAAATATGAAGCATAGGCAACACAGGCAAATTACATCAGCAATTTGTCAAAGGAGCTTAATTGCTTACAAAGAATAGTGACAGAGTAAGAAAGTAAACAGGAGCTTCCATGTCCCCAGTCCCTATCCCACCCACATCCCCATGTCAGACTTTCTTAGACAACAAAGCTTCAGCAGCAGGAGAATCTTTTCCACAATACAATGCTGCTTCCCTTATCATCAAGTCCTGTGAATTACAGTGACCTCCTCTATGCTGTCACACTTGCCATGCAAGAGAAAAGAAGATTTCAAATCATCTGTCTTCAAATGTAGTTTCAAATGGCACTGTTTTGGACAAGACACATGCAGTGTTCTGTCCAGTACCATGGAATCTGTATTATTGTGCAATCTGCCCGAGTCAAAGAGGAAATAAAGATTCATGTCTACTCAGATATTCCTTTATGCTGAGAACAGTCCTGCAGGACAATGCAGTGCTCCTACTTACTGAATAAATTGTGACCTGTTTTTATCATTACCAAAGGTCCTATGTGCAACACAATCTCAGGTTTTGGACGTGGCATACACAAAAAAAAATATCTTCCGCAGGATACTGTTATATAAAAATATTTGCAAATCCAGATCATTTATTGTTGTGATTTTTAGAATGTTCTGAAGCCTTGTCTTCAGTGCCCTGATATCAAACTTCAAGATAAGTTTTACCTCTGTCTCATGTGTCATGAAAAACTGAAGAACATGTGTGAAAGTTATGACAACTCACTCCAGAAATACCTCCTCATTTCAGCCAGTTTTTATTTGCTTGTCAAAGCTGCACATTGCAAACTCATTCCTACAAGTATTTGTTTTTATGCACTGCAACCCTAAAAGGAAACAAAACTTGATGACTCTTCATTTCCTAGCCAGATTTTGCCACACAGTAAATTCCTCTTTGACTACCATACAATGACATTTTCCAGTTTTGTTACTTTAAAATATCTTTTCTTGAAATCTGCAGTGTGTTTTCCACAGTTGCACATGATGGCTCAAATTTAAAGTTTGGAAATGTTGTTTTCCAGATTAAAAAATAAGTTTACCTATGCAGATTCAGCAGTTTCCTAATTACAACTTCTGTGGAGATGTTTGATTAATTTCCTGGTTTTCCATCAGCATTTTACAGTTGAGTCCATTCTTCCCCCACCAATGTTACAGTCTTGCTATAAAATTGGACACATTTTATGTTATATTCTTTATATTGGGCCTGTACTGCACATATTTTAGACTTCCTGTTTATCCACAAATTTTTCTTTGGATGTATTTTAGGTATGCAAGTACCAAAATCAGACAGTTTTCTTCTTGCTGTGGAAATCAGTAATTCTTTCAGGCTAATTCAAGTATTTCCTTAGAGATTACCCCAAAGGAGAGAAGAAAAAAAAAAAAAAAAAAAAGGAAATTACTCCTAAGAGCAAGATGACTTAGTATCACAGTTCACAAATAATTTTCCCTAGAAGGGTCCAAATTCTCCAATTAGATTGGCTATTCAAAGCAACAAAGAGAACCTTAACTTGTAAAATCCTTAACCGACAGTTACTTCCCTTATAGAAACACAGTACAAATACAAGTAACTCACTGTTTATAAAGCTCTAAATTTAGAGTTTAAAGCTGATTTTATAAATATAAAGCAATTCCTTCAGTTTATCCAATCCAGACAAACTGATTTCAGAAGTTGCATATCAAGGTAGCCCTGTGAAACAGAAAAGTATTTGCTGACTTTCAAAAGACTTAGAAGGCAGCTGAAGATCTGTTTTATACAGAAAATTACACTAAACCATTAGGGTGCTTTTTTTTTTTCCTGGCTATATAATGCATGTATCTGAGCTTCAGTGGCTACACAGGTACATCTTTTATTGCCAGTCTAACTGCTGGAGCTAATGACGGTCAGGGATAGCACTGAGTAACTTCTGACCTCTAAACCTCAAAGTCTCTGTCATTTTGGACTCAACTACTTTTCTGAACAACTTGCGATGACATATTCTGTTATTTTCAGAGTTCTGAAGCAGAACTAAAAATGCTGCAGCCCTGAAAAAGCATACAATGACCATTCATTTTTATTTACACTGCATTTATCCTTTTATAGGGTACCACAAACACAGAAGGACACTTCTTTATAGCTAACAGTGATGCGTCATTCCTAGAGGCTGACAGCTGAGGAATGCTTTGCTAAAGAAGTTACATCCATACTATGGTAAGTCACTTTTGTGAAGCCTTGACTTGTTTTGAGGACACCAGTATCTCTGTTAGAGCTGGTCTGCATTAAGCTTAGCTTGTCTTTGGGCCAGCGATCACCCACTCATCGCATGCATTCTGACTCGTTCAGTCACACCATCTTGTATCATGAAAACATACTCCAACAATGTGACTAAATTTTAAATCATAAGTTATATAAGAGGGACATGGACCAAATGAAATCCTGGGTTAGGTGGTGGTATTGCAATGCTCTTACTACACAGCGGTCTCAGAGATCACTGCTGAGGAGTGAGTGCATCATTTCTCTGTGAGCAATGAGAACAAGGTAGGCAAGAAATAAGCTGAAGTACCACCTCTATTTTTCCTGAAAAAAAATAAAGCACCCCACCCAAGTAGTGCCATTAGTTTTTGCCTGGACAGAGTCCCTGAACATCAGTTTTACTAAAGTTTACAGCAAAAGAGTAAAGGTAAAAACCATTTCTCTCAGTGACCACCATCTATTTTTTGATCTCAAAGTAGTTTCCAATGTTGATGAAAACAAAGGCTTCTTATGTCTGAGAAGCTATTCACATTTGAGAATTATGAGTTCCTAGGTCTAAATATGTACCACAGAATTATTCTCACTCCCTAATGGGGCAAAAATCCTCAGGAAAACCAACAGATATATTGGCAGAAGAGGATCTATGTCATACTTTTATGGATTCTTAATCTGAGTGGTTAGAAGATCAAGAATTCATGACAGGCTCTAGGGCAAGAAATCAGCACATTGTAGAAATCGCTTCAGTCTGGCATCATTACCAAAAACAAACAAAAAAACCACCACAAACCAAAACCCAAAGACAGAACAAAACCCACACAAACTACCGTGACCAAATCCCTTCTACTGCAAACCAAACAGTGATCTCAATCTTCCTGACTTTCTGTAGGAAAGTCTGTACAGAAACAAACATTCTCAGCACTCTGCAGTTTAAGTTCTACCAAGTTTCCACACACTGAAATTCATACCAAAACCAGTACTGACTGAAGGATGTGCCCTCGTTGGTGTAACTGATGAGAAAAGCAACAAATTCCTTTCATGAAAAGTCACTGGCTTGCAACTGTTCCATGGATTATCCCTAGAGAAGCCTATGATTTTGACATTAAGCTCATCACTGTTTCCTTATACACATTTACATAAGTGTAGCTTGAATCTCATCCTACAGTCATTCGTTCATGCAAAATAATTGGATTTTATTTGGTTTCCTCACAAGAGAGGAAAAAAAAAGATGTAGTCCCTTCCATATGAATTGTGAATGAAAATTTTAATACAATTTACTTACCGAAGGATTTCTTTCCGAGTGAAGAACGTGCAATCCTGTTAAAAACAAAATGTTATTTTACTATATTGAAAATAACTGCAAAGAATTATTTTCAACCTTTTAGAAGGAAACTCAGATCTGACAGGAAAACATCAAATACGCCATTTGTGTACCATCTGCTTTTGACTCAGAAAGCAATATATGCTATAAAATAACTGAAATATCCTAAGGACAGGGCTATCAGTAAAAAAATAAAAATAAAAATCAGCTTTCCAAAATACTTCTCCACTGTAGAATGACCAGGCCAGGAACCAAATTAAATCAAAAAAGTAAAGTATAGACCAAAACCACTCAATAAATGGATCTAGAAAGCTATAAATAACACACAGATGAAGAAAATTATCTTCTAATTTGGAGTATTCCTCCATTAGAGACAACTGATTTAATAATAAAAAAGTCACAGACTACTTATTAACTCTTTTTTTTCTAGGAATTACTTTGCACTGTGGTCACTTTGGTGAAGGCTGCAAACTCCTTTATGTTAGGAACGTGGATAAAAGGACAGCCCCTGCTGCAAACAGCAGGCAAGCAATTCAGCTTTCCCTCTGCTATCACAAAAATTGAAATAATTTACTAGAATACAAAGTAGAGATGGCTAAACATGAAAGAAGAGCTTAGAAGCATTCATTTGCACTCTGACTGGCTCTGTCGTGGGACTGCATTACACCAGTGTAATTCACTCTGCAAGAATATCTGGATTTTGCTAGAATTCACACACTTCACAAAAGAATCATAATATGAGCAGTGAAATAGTTTGCATTTCACATGTTTCTACAGCAGTTACAAAGTTATATTTTCAGGTGCTGTGAGAAGCATGATAATCAGTCCCAGCCCATGAACAGAAATATCCCCTAATCCCCACTATCCTATCTATTTAGGGCAAATTCTGCTCTGCATCCAAAACTAGGAACACTGTTGGCAATGAAATTGTGGATGATCAGTTTAGAACATTGTTCAGGTCATAAATTCAGAGAATATGTCTTTGTTGTCTTAGAGCTAGCAGCCAGTGAGGGTATACACATAGTGAACAACCACCAAACCACAAAATTCTTCCCGATTATCCACTTCTCTCACATGTGACCTGGCAAGACATTTGCTTAATAATTCCGCCTTAATGTAAACATTTAAAATAGATCAAATTTTAAAATCAGCTAGTGACAAGATAACAGCATCAGACTTGGTAAACTACTTAAGAGTACACGTAGGTATTACAATTCCCTCATCCTGCTCTTTGGTCAACTAGTGAAAAAGCATTTCTTTCCTAAACTGAGCAATCACTCTGGCTAAATGCCTGCTTCTTCCAAGGAGGGAAAAGGGAAATGATCACAGCTAGCTGAAGCAGTCAAACAGCTTGTCTCAGGTATCCAGGTATGCCACCACTCCTGTATCTTATCAATTATTGAGTTTGCTTGCTCTCCTCCATATAAAGTGGCTGGAGAAGCAGCTCTTCCTTTAGTGTATTGTGGAGCAGAATAGTGTTACAAGGCACAATAGGAAGCACCTTGTGAGCTGCTGACACTGATGTCACATTGTCTGGAACTGCACAAAGTGAAATAGGAGCCAGCTGGTTAAGCCTTCATTAATTCCAGCACATTCAACACTTACAGTCAAGCTGTCACTTAAAGATGCTTCATTTACTAAGGAGAGGCAGGTGCAATCTCACAAATAATTGTAATGCCCTCAGCAGCAATCATCCCATAATTACACAGGCTTGAGAAAACAGCAGACACTTACTTAACTAGAAAGCTATCAGGGAATTGATATGCAAATGGAAATAAAAGATGAAAAAGAGAAGGTACTCTTTACCTTCTAGGAATCATGCAAAAATGCCATTGGAAGACACATTAACAGGTCAGATCACAAACCTTTTTCACAGAAGATCCACATAATTTGGGGGTTTTATGGTTTTGGTTTGGTTTTTTTTTAATGAATCATCTTGCATCTTTGACAACAAACACTAGTGTTTGCCTTTTTTAAAATCAAAACTTTTATTAATATAATCTAAACCACAGAGATACTGAAAATCTTTATAACAAAAATAGTTGCATGTATTTGCCTGACCACTATTACTGACTGCAGCCTTCCAGTTATGCCTACCAATTACAGGGAATAGTGTGTCAGAGATGACTGGTGTCAAAAAAACCCCAAACAAACAAAAAAATAAACAAATGAACAAGATAAAAACAAAACCAAACAACCAAACAAATAAAAAACCCACAAACAAATCACCAAAAAAATAAAAACCTAAACACTTAACAGTGGTTTCACAGACCACTTGCAGAGATCCTAAAGCTACCCATGGTCTGAGTATCACAAACTAATTGTCACCTCACTATCACCTGGTCTATTCTTTTGATCCACAGCAAGACCATGCACACCACTTAGGATGCTTTACCATTAAGAGGCCTGTTCAGTTTCAAATGGTAAATGTAAAAGCCATGGCTTCTGCCTTCATAGCCATGAGTAGTATAACCACACTGGAGAACGCTGAAAGAAGGATCTAGTGTGTCTGGAAAATAACCTAGCAAAAAATTGAATAATTTCCAGCTTGCATCATTTCTTTTTAGTTGCTTAGAATATAGCATCAGTAGAGCTGGTACAAGGGACGAAGCTACAACCAGTATCTGTTTGCAGGACTGCGGCCCCCGCCCCCTCCCCCCCTCTGCCCTGTATGTCCCCCTGAGGTCCCCCGGCTGGCCCCCATACATCCCCCCCTCACGGCCCCTGTATGTCCCCTGCACATCCCCTGCGCATCCCCTGCACTCTCTAGATGCCCCTATAGAACCCCCTACAGACAGATCCCCCTATAGCAGACACCCCTATAGACAGACCCCCCTATAGACAGACCCCCCTACAGACAGATCCCCCTATAGCAGATCCCCCTATAGACAGTTCCCCCTATAGACAGTTCCCCCTATAGACAGTTCCCCCTATAGACAGATCCCCCTA
>JAAGNO010025194.1:6727-20412 GCA_033439905.1 Ceryle rudis
GCCCCATCCCTGGAGACATTCAAGGTGGGGCTTGATAGAGCTCTGAGCAACCTGCTCTAGTTGAGGATGTCCCTGCTTTCAGCAGTAAGGTTAGACTAGATGACCTCTAGAGGTCCCTTCCAACCCAGACAGTTCTATGTAATCCATACAGCTCAATGAAAAATGCTCATGGTTATTTTCAAGAACACAAAGCACAACAGAACTAAGTGTGTAGTGACAGAGTTGCAGATGTATTGAGGCATCAAGTGATGTGAATGGATACTTGAAAAAGGCTCTTTTAAAGAGATTTTTAAACAGCATCTAAATTATGTGGCTTGTACTTACAGCTCAGACTGTTTTTACAGTCTGGACTACCTAAGCCTATCTACATAGGCAGTTCTATGCCTTTCTGAATTCAGCCCCATAGCCATTCATCTCTCACCAAAATCTATAGCAAAACATACACTGATTTCAGTCACATTACATGCCCCCAGATATATCTAGCCAAATAGCCAGCTATCTCCTTTCCCTGATTTCCAGGGATACACCTTACCTACCCTCCTCCATCTCTAAGTATTGCAATGTGAACATCAATACTGACTAAAGACACCCACATCAGCTAGTGCCAGTTCCACCCAGTGACAAGCAAGTATGGAAAGTCACAAAATCCTTAGCACCTAGGCCTTGGCCCCCTTGGTGTATGAGCAGCATAACCTTTGAGACCTCATTATTCATCTAGGTCATAGCATGCATGGACTCTCGTGACTTGAGAAGAGATTGAAGGGGCAAATCCCTGTCAAAGCCTTTTTCTTTACCCCTGAAGTGACAATTCTTAAAGGAATAGGTTTTTTTTCCCCCCCCCCTTAAATTCCAGTGAGAAGACCACTTACTGACATGGAACACTACAGAGCTGAACTGAAATTAAATTTTAGGGTGAAATTACAGATATTCTATCAACCAATACTAAACCATTTTCATTTATTCTAACACCATGCAACAGTATAGCATCTTGGAATACAGTTTCCTCACTAATGCTAGTCCCTCACATATTCAGAGGTATCTTGGATTTATTCAAACTCAAGTCACTGCTGCATTTTCATTCAGCCTTCATTTTCCCTTTTTTCCAGTGGAAGAAGCATTTTTTTTCCATCTGGGTTGAGCTTGAAATCTGACTTATGGACATCATATTTTTGCTTTACCAGATAACTGAAAAGCAAGTCACATGGGAGGCCTGATGTGCATACTGAGTTTGTAGGATGGGGAATGAAGCAGTATGCCATTTAAGATGTCTGTATTGAGGCTGTGCTGCCTACCTTACAAACAGGAAAGTGATAGTGACCCTTGGTTGTTTCATGAGGCAGGCTGCATCCTGGGTTGACCCCTTGATGCATCTCATTCTTAATTTTCTTATGCTCATTAAAACACTCAACTGAGACCTGTGCATATGCCCCTCCTGAGATAGCATTATTTTGGAATCATTTTCCCTATGTCCAGCAGCGCCTCAACACAAAAGCATGAAAAACTCTTGTTGCTCTTACTAGCTCACAACAGATTGCAGGATCAGCTTTGGAGAGCTTTCAGCTGAGCTAATGGGCATCTGCCATACCGAAGTACAATGCCTAAAAAGGGAGGAAACCAGGTGAATATTAAATGTAATATGATTTCATATTGTAAATCCTCACTCAAGGCTGCTCCTGCTTACAGATAATGTGCTCAATTACTTAGAAATTGGGTTCTAGAATGAAACATGGCCATTTCAGCTTACTTCTGAAGTTACTCAGATAAACTGGTAGATCAAGTAAGAATTCCTATTTTCTGGTTCTGGCAAATCCTTCTAGGCCAATATCCTGCCTAATAAAAAGTAGATATAACTACTGCAAATATATGCAACAGATGCTGCTCAACCATGATCAGAGTTTCACTGATGACCCTTTTACTATGGGCAGATGTCCCTTTTCCTATGTGGTCAGAGCACAAAGATCTGTGGACACTATGCTATAGGACAGATGACTCCACAGGGTAGCTGCAAAGCTTCACTGAACAGCCTTCCCCTCCCTCTGCTGTTCAACTCCCTGCATCAAATCTTGTGCAGCAAAAGTGCATGACTGCATTATGCTAATGAGATACTGGATAGTAACTACAGGATAAAACCTTTACAAAACAGATTCCAGGGTCCAAAACCTGTAAATGAAGTGAAGTTAAAATGCTTTTCCCATATGTTATTCTTGGGCTGCAGTAGATAACGAAAAAGTTCAGTTCATGCAGGTAACAAGTAGATAAATTTCTCACATTTTTAGTGAATCATTAGCTTCAACAAAGAACATAAGGAAAATACCGTTTTTTTCCTTTCTACTTGCTTTTTAGCCCAAAACATGCACAACACACAAGAAACTAAGTTCATGTTTCCTAGGGAAAGACTGAGAGATCTGCAAAGCTTTCATGTGAGCCTCTGATGGCAAAGGCTGGCACTGACAGTGGAAAGCACACCACACAGCCTGTTCTGTTGCTGACTTCTTCCTCCCAAATGGCCAAGATATATTTAACCATTTAATCATTTCATTTTTATGAGTAAAGTAGCGATAAATAAAATTCAAGTACACCTGCTAGGGTAAATTCAGGTTAGGATAAAATTGAATAAATTAAGGGATATAAAACATTCATGAGCAAGCTGTGTTTCTGATTTGTATGATATCTCTAGTTTGTCACTATTACATATTACTGAAGGAATGATGAAATCATCCCTAGGGCAGAATGTCCACCTCTACCCAAACTGCCAAGGACACTACTACTAATTACATAGGCATTACATGTACACACATTTGCACAGGCAGCTACTCCATACAAAAGGGAATATACTTTTATGTTTTATTTGAATAATCAAAATGTTGCAAGGACACTTAAAATACAAACTATAAAGCCAGATAACGCAAAATACAGGCTGTAAAATGTCATTTAAGGGCACAAGTATGTACCAAGTTCCCCTTAGGATACATGCCCCACTGAGGTCTAGGTTCACACTCGATTAAGAAAGGTTTACTCTATTTTAAAAATCCCACAACACATTCTGCAAGAGCAAGACTGGGAAGATGTAAGAGACCTTGTACTGCTCCCCTGCTGTGAGATAGCCTTTTTCTTTAGTTAATGTTCATATGCAATACATTCTAGCAAGAAAACCATCAGGGATTTATTCATACAGAAGTTGTAGAGCTGATGTTTTTGCTCCGTTCTCATTCCCCCTTACTGCAAGATAAGAAAGGAGAGCATATAATACAATGAAGACTAACCCTTTCCAGAAGGTTTGCAAGTCTGCACTGAAATAGTGAATTTTGCCTGAGGTGGTAAACACCATCAAAGAAGAACAAGCCATTTTGCAAAATTCCTTACATCTGTAGGAAGAAATCTGTGGGTCTGTTTTCTGGAGCTAGGAGAAGATGTCTCGGGTCCAGCCTTGCAAAGTGCTGGGTCAGCTCTGGAAAGGAAGGGGTGGTTTGGCAGAAATAGTAAAGCTAGTTAGGGAGAAGGGGAAAAATGCTAAATCTACAATCCTGATTACAATTAGTGGATTTAATAGACTCCTCTGTTACGAGATCTTTAAAATGGAAAAGAGAAGATTAGAGAACTGTTTAGCCCTGTTCTAATGCATGTAGTTACATCCATATCCATTAGCTGCCCTAGGGCATCCCACTTCACTTGCATTACACAGGCAGCAGAAAAGGGATGGAAACTGTCACTTTCAGGGACTAATGTCCCAAGGAAGTGTTATATGCAGCACAGCATCAGCAGTGTCACTTTCTATAAAAATAAAAGGTATATATGCTCAAAACAGAGAGGATGGGAGAAGGAGTGATGCCAGCCATCCTTGGTTACTCACCACCCAGCAGGAGGTAGGTAAACTGAACATAAGTTGAGGCTAACACTGAATGGTAAAATGTCCCAAAAAAAGAAAGTACAAAGGTCTCTTATAGCTGAGCATAAAATCAACAGAGTCAGAGCCGTTACACTTATGTTTCCTCCAGACCTCAGGCATGCCAGAAGTAGTACAGTTCTCATTATTAACTTCTGTTACCATTAAAAAAAAATTAAAAATGCTGTTAACTAATTATTGACTTAATACAAGAGTCACAGAAAACACAGATTACTTTTGAAGCAGCCTAAGATAAGGATAAATAGGAAATAAAATAAGGGATGCACTGATTTTTTTAATATAAAATTATTCCATGTAATTTATATTTCTGTAGTCATTATGTGCTGTCAGTGATTTCATATGAAGAGTGAATTTTTAATTTTACTGAGGGAAGATCTAATTTGCTCTTCCCATGGGTGACGAGCTGATTAAGTAATCATTTCTGATTATCAAATTAATGACTACTTGGTTGAAAATGTTAGTCTTGTAAACTTAGTTGGGTATGCAACAACAAGACGTACTCTGATTAGAGGAAGAAGCAGAAATAACTGCACTAGCACAAACATCTATAAAATCCCTCTAAAAAAAAAAAAGTATCACAAGCTCTAGACATAATTTACAAAGCCATCCTGATATGTGCACAGAACATGCACACAGGTTGAAGTTGCTTGCTCAGCACTTAGAGAAGACCTCCACTTGCACATTTACTCTTAAGATACCTTAAGTAGAACTTATTAGTTATAATTATACTCTCCCACTTAATGTCAGTAGTGGCTCTTATCTTACCACACAATTCTTGTGCAAGCTGATCTACTTCATCAGGTTTTTAGAATATTACATTCTTCACCCATTTGGATAGAGTTTAATAAACTGACTTAAGACATTGCTGTAGAATACAGACTACAAAGAACCTACTGCCTTCCTTATAGTAACTCCTTTTGTGCCCCCACGTTATGGATTGCCTACTTCTATGCAGCCACTTGGTTTATAGAGCAAAACTCCATCCATATATTGAGATCTCTTTCAGAGCTCCTCAGCCTATTCAAAGCATTGGCATCAGCAATGAAGAATAATTTCGTTTATCTTCCACCCCCTCTGCTCAGACATTAGGTGAGTACTTGTCAGCAGTGCAGTAAGATACTGTGAGCAAATACATTAGCCTATTTCTACTACAGAGTAACCTATGTTTGTATGTAGGTACACTACTCAACAAAGCAAAATAGAACTTTCCCATACCTGTTTGAAGAGACCTTCGTGATTTGGTTCACACACTAAAAACAAACAACCCACAAAAAGCCACAAAACAAAGCAAACAGACAGAACAACAACAACAGCAAAACAAACCAAGGGACACAACGGATCCAAAGATCTTGGTAGAAATCCAACCAGATTCTCACAGGGTATGCGAAGAGCTACTTTAAAGGTACAGCAGAAGTAAGCACTCACCAGGGCTTCCCCCTGGCTCCAGAAAAAAAGACAATCACAAATGGTTGCAGAACATACAAGCCCACCTGCCCATGCTCACAACCCCATGCTCCAGTTACACCCACTCAAATTGCGATGCAGCAAGTATGAAGGAAAAAATAAAACCAAGGGAGAAACAGACTGAGGAATAAATATAGGCAGCTTCCTGTCAGCCAAGATGACTGATGCGCTTTGCCCTACCACATGCCTTACCTTGGAGCTAACCATTCCAAGACAACTCCATATTCCTGTGATTTTGTTCCTTGGCTCTCCAGTGGAGATCAATAATCACAGCAGTGCTGGCTGCCTGCAGAGCCTGGAAGTCCCTGCATGGTCATAAAGAGAACACAGCAACCTAACAGAAAGCAACAAAGCTTATCTAGTACTTCAGATCCACAAACCCAAAGTACTGTTAAAGTACTACATGGCCCCAAGCCTGATACTCTGCAGTGTTTTTTCCTGGAGTGAAAAGTTCACAAATAAATAGTCATTTTGAAGAGTTATACTATTCATACTCATAAAGTTTACCCTGTGGGTCCAGATGTTAGTGCTTTATTAAACGCACACATTAGAGGAGACTCACAGTAAAGAGTGTGACTGCCACCAGTTTTAATTTGCCAAACCTCCAGCAGAAAGTAATCCTGTGTCAAGTCTCCTTTGGTACCACAGAGTCTTGAACAATGCATCTGTTGGATTCATTTAAATATGTCCAAGTCTGTTTCATTCTTTTAAAGCAGCAAAGATACTTGCTGTTATAAATCATAATAAATAATCAGTAATTCCAAACAATAAAACCACATGATAAAAAAAGAAGGGCAGCTGTTTCCAGTCACTAAAGGAGATAGTTAAAGAGAAAGAAAAGATATTAACATTATAGTGCATGTTACCCAAATAATTTTTTTTTTTTAAGACAAGGCACTAACAACATCTCTCATTTTAAGGAGGAGGATTTGCCTGTAACACTGAATCACCATAGTTAAAGAAAAATAGTAAAAATCACTCTTTATTCCAGGAACAAGCTTGATGTAGTGTAACATCTGGGGAGCTAGGGAAAGAGCAATGTATTTACTAAAACACCTGGCATTGCTCCAGTACTTTATCATCATTCTTAAGATACAGACAATTTAAGATACATAATTATTGCTACCTGATACAAATTTCAGACAAAGCAAAGAGCTCAACATAATTCCATACAATGTGGCTACATCTGATTTGGATCACTGTGTAATACCCAAGCAGTTTAGAAGACTAAATCCTGTTTTCAAAACTGAGAATATTTCCATGTGTATTTGGCGCAAACTATGTTATGTCTTCAGATACGGACACAAAAAAAAGGCCAAACTTTTTAAAGTAAATATTAATTTAGTAAGCAATTTTAAAAACAACCAGGAAAGGTGTGCATATTGATACTCAGAAGCATCTGGAACCCAAAGACTCTGTATTACTGTTCTTATTGAAAATGATTACTTTGCTAGACACACAGGTTTCTGGACAACAGTCTGCATGTTTAGTTTCTGATTCCTCCATAGCAGTTTTGAAAAACTCAAGTGTTCATCAGACTAGAACATTGTTCAGCTTCAAACTTTAACATTAAACATGACTTGTGGCTGACAAAGCCACAAGGAGCTTGTTATCAAAAGGCAACTTAAGTTGCCTTCCAAAGCACAGGATTACAGTAAACACTACTGTTTGGCAGTAAATTTTCCTGATGATACAAATACCATGCCTGAGGGCAGCCAGACTGATGGACTAACAAATCCATTTATGACCCTTCCACTCTGGGTACTATGTGGGATATAACCTAGCTGGGTGCTACTGGTGTTCTTAGTCTCTTGACCTCCCATATAGCCAAATCTGTATCCTACTAACTCTACTGGGACTGATGTTCTCTGCAGGAGCCAGATCTGAATTACAATCCTATCCTTCCTTCTCTTTGAGCTCTCAAAACTACTGGTCCCTTTAAGATTATGTATCAAAGCATATCCTTTGTTTTCTGCAGTCTTAGTCTTGAGTATTCCTTACCAAAATGTTTACAGAGTTAAACACATTCTCTCTTCTAGAAATGGCTGATTGTTTTTCTGCAGATATAACCACAACACAAGAGAAATACAATGTCAAAGAGAAATTGTATTTTAGACTAATGTAACTGCAGGGATAAAGAAGAATTTGATAAGATCAGCTGATCCTGCACTGACCAACATTAATCAGTGCCTCATCTTCTCATCATAACTCAAGTGAGCTGGGAAAAAACTAGTCATGACAAGATTGCTACAGCTCTGCACATGACTTTCAATACTGTAAGCCTGCTAGTGTAAGAAGATAGGGAGACAGTCCTTTCAGTTACCTAATTTCTTTAAGGGTAGCAGACCAAAGATATTTTTTCTAATGAATTAATTTCTGGAAGTTACTGTGTAAATTTGAAGAGTGGGATTCAGCAGTGCTGTAATGCCTCTCTATAACAACTTATTTTCCTATGGAACTGGATGTCTACATGTTAAGTGTGACCAGTAAGAAGTTTACTGGAAGGTCCAATTATTACAACAATGAAAAAGCAGATGCAAAACACCAAAACAGTTATAACACAGTAATGCTGCACTGTCGGTATAGTGAAGTGGTATAGAATAAATAAGGAAGGTGGATATAGTCTAAAAGAAAAACACAGGAGCAGTGTTTACACAAGGCAGGCATAAAATTGTTACCCAAAATTCTACTCTCTCCTCTCACACCTAGGATCTTTACTGAATGTTTTAACAGAAGATACGTTGTATCTTATACCCACTGGTGGACACCTTGCAGCAAAAAGCAGGAGTGAATAATAGAGAAGAAAATCAGAACCACCCCCATCCTCTAAGCCTTTTCTACCTGTAGTGCAAGGGCCTTTTGCTACCTCTGCTTCTCAGCTCAGAGAGGTCTTGGGATGTTTCCCAAAGACAGGGGGAAAAGGTGATGACTCTGATAAAGTCAGATGGCAGGAATGTGACCCAAGGTAGCAGAGATACCAAAGTAATATTTGTAAAGACCATGAACTGCCCAAAGTACCAGGCATTATGGTATCAGAACCACACTTTTTGTGCATTCATCAGCCTAGCAGAATTAATGTCTGCAGTTTAAGATACTTGAGTACTCCTGGAGTAGAGTCTTAAGAATCTGGAATGATCAAAACAAATGGAAGAAATAGCCCCATATCAAGAAATCAGTTAATAGATTCAAATGGGGGGGGGGGAAGCTGATGTACAAGCACCAATCCACAGATACTCAATTTAGCATCAGAATAATACAGATATTACCTACAGAACTAATATGATTCACAAATGGAAGCTAAAAAAGCCAACAGAAGGCCACATCAGATTTTGAAAGGCATACATAAAGTCATAATGCTCCAAAGGAGACTGCAGGAATCCCAGAGAAATTAATAATGTTTTCATTTTAATAGGTGTTAGTCAAGCAGATAAAAAAAACCCTAATTCTTAGAATTATGGAGTTATAAATTCAACAAATACGAAGTTATATTTACTATAGCCAAAGAAAGCAATACAGAAAGAAATTATCTGAATTAGTACCATAAATCCAGACTGGGTCCTCAAAGAAGCTTCCTAATAAGGCTGGTGGAACACCAGAACCAACTACATATAGTTGTTGCAGTATCTCCTAGCTTAATCATTTTAACAAAGAGGTTAAGCAGTAGATCTTGAGGACCTATGCATCTTGCTATTGTGCTGAAAGTTAGTTTCCTGGACTCCTCTCAGCCCTACATTTTCAAGGCTGTAGAATTCATGAGCACCTTACATGTTATGAGAAATGCTTAAGATATATCTGAAAGCTAGTCTCCTTCATATTTCTCTCAAGCTTTCTTTCACTACAGTTGTTTAATGTAGTAGACAATAGCTTAGACTACTGATACATATAAACAGAAATATGTGATGCTAGCTACTTAACCTCTTACCCTCCCCAGCTGTCTCTTTCAAGCTTGTATTCCTTATAGCCCAGTTAGGTAGGAAGCTCTTCAGAGCAAATAGTAAGCTGTTATTCTATGTTAGCTTAATACCTACTAAGTTAGATCTGCTTCTACAGTGACAACAGAAATAATAACGTTATTAGAACAAGAAGCAATAAATACTGTAACAGTTCAAGAAATTGCTTTGTGCCTTAGTCTGTATTCACTAGGCAGTAATGAGGGCTAACTGATTCTTAAAGGACAGAAAATTGGGAGCCCCATACAATAACACAGAAAGTAGAACAGAAACCATCCTACAATACCAAAGCAAGAATAACAACATAGGTATTGGGATAGCAGGCAACTTCAACCAAAAAAACTAAATCACTAGAAAGATTCTAACCACTCAAGCAGATCCAAAATACGAGCAAGAAACCAATCCACAGTTCAGAATGATACCTAGAAAAGTTAACCAAAATCAGATGTGGCCTAAACCTCTCCACAACAGGTCCACACATAAGACAATCTGCAGATCAAAGTCTACATCAACAAAAGCCATAACAAAAGGCAAACAACCCTACAACCTAGCTCATAAAAGGTAAGATGCTCAGGCCTAGGCTTATATGGAGCTCCCAGACCAATGGGCAGAGGTGTGAATGGAGGCCCCAGCTGAGGTTGGTCAGAGCAGGTAAGAAGAGCTATTAGGCCACTCAGAACAACTTTAATTTTACTGCCTGATAATGCTGAAGTAATAATGGCAATGCTGACTTTTGCCTAACATTACTCATCAAGGATAAATTTGACTCATTTCTATGTGCCTTAAATTTATTTTTCCACTCAATCACAACAAATCATAAACATTACCTGTTGTAGCTGGTAACTGCAAATGGAGTCTAATTTAATCTCAGGAGTTTATTATGCTATGCAGATACTAATATCTCCAACTCTGCAGCTGTCTGGTAACGTCAGTTTAGTAATACTCCAGACAAACAGTGGCAGACTGAACAGAAAATAAAAGAAAGGCCAGAACTTCTGTAGAAATGCTCACGTAGTTTTAGATTATACATGTACATTTATGTAAGTGTTTTCAGGTTCATCAATAATATGGCTATTTTTCTCCCAAGGGAAATGCTCCTATCTGCAAATTTTGATAAGTTGAAGTAATGTAAAGGAACCAGGAATTTATACTTCTGTTCTTTATCTCCACTGAATTGCAGCAAAAATATGTATATTTCTCATTACTGAAATAAGAAAAGCTGGACTCAAATGACAGATAGACAAGGGCATCTCATTTATTATTCTAATAATATTGTCATGGATTGTTACTGTAGAACCCAGGTGTGTTCTCAGAACCCCTTGTATTTCGTAAAAACCCCTTGTATTTGTATGATGCAGAGGAAAAAAAAAAAAGGCTGATTTGTGCCCCAAAGTAAGTCATGAGCTGGGTACAAAGGGAAAGAGTAAATGTGTCCATACACAGAATTATTGACAGTATCAAGGCAGAAGTGATCCAGGAGAGCCTGATCTCACATTGTACTCCATATGACAGCAAAATTTTGTTCTTTGGGACTGGGGGGTATTTTCACTGATATCATGATTAAGAGATTTCAAAGGAGCTGCTTGGAGGACAATGCAATACAGAGGTTTAAATGGCCTTCCTGTGAACTAAATTGAAACAGAACAGAGAAATTACAAGATCAACTGAGTCTGGATTTGTGGCCTTGGATGTTATTACATGAGAGGACACATAGGCTGAGAAAAAGCTGAAATGTGAAGCTTATAAGGCAACCAGGAAATAGGATAATATTGCACAAAGAGAAGAATGAAGTGATCATTATATAGTTTGTAAGAAGGGAATTTAAGCTATATGCCGAATAGGGAAAACTGCATTCTTGGAAGCTTATCACTCACTGGCGAGTAAAATGCCAGGGGAAAAAAACCCAACTCTTTGAAGCAAAATGTTAGGACTGTTTATAGATAACTTATACCTGCAAAACTACCTGTAAAACACAATAAATACTTTATTACTTTTTAATGACAGACAAGATAGTATCTCTTTAGTAACGAATATAAAAGTAACTCATTTGTAAAACAGCTATATTGTCAAGTGTTTGCCAGTTTTAAAGCAAACCCTGCATAGTGTCTATTTTTGTTAAGGGGGCAGGCATTTCTTCCTTTGCTGAAGGTGACACGGCTCAGAGTTACTATTACAGATGTTAACATTGTGGTGCTTATAATTCTGTAGTGTGAGTGTATAAGACAGCCTGACTAGTTTTTGTAACTATAGAGCATCTTAAACACACCTCCCAAGAAGTGTGTTTATGCAAGCACACGGTGCAATTGTATGTGTCATAAGGTTAATTTCTCGGAGCAAAATTACTTTTGAAGGCAAAACCAGCTACAGAATGATGCAGCTCTTTAGGGCGGTTAACAGTAAAAGTATTTACTGATGGCTGTACTTCAGCTAAATTAGATTCTAATTGCATGATTTTCAACTGTTGCAGTTTTACTCTTGGAGGCCCCAGTACATACGAAATTAATTCACTGAAGGGACTTAAGTTTCCACAACTGTTTCCTTCCTCATATTGCTGTCAATATATTGGTATGGAAACTACTTACACCACTGTAACAGTAGTAGAACAGTTAAAACAGTAAGGGCTGTGTAAGGAAAGTCCCGAGCTTCCTTTGCTGCTGCAACAGTTCCTTGCAGGTGTTACTTGCTTAATGCAACAAAACCAAGGGCAGCATGGATTGCTTTCAAAGCATACGCACTGCATCTGTGCAGTTGTACTTTGAAACCATCTCTGCTCACAGAGTTTTGTTCAAAGCCTCTGGACAACGAGCAGGAGGTGTAAGGATCTGGATGATGACGACAGGGCCCGAGTGGCATCGGCACATCCCAGGTATTTGGGCGGGAAAACCGCCCTGGTTCAGGGCACAGATGTGGGTGATGAACCCAGATTTGCTCCAAGGGCGCGTGCAAAGCGTCAGCATTTTGTGGGGTGCCTCCGGCGCAAGCGTTAATTTGTCGCGACGGGAGCGCGACAGCAGCTCGCTGGGCGTTATCGCACCGCGCGCCTCCGTGCAACAACGGCGTAGAGCAGCGACGACGGGAGGCAAAAGGCCTCGCGCGCGTTGCCTTAGGGGCCAGACGGCTCGCGTCTCTCCAGCAGTCCCTGTGCGGTCAGAGGCAGCATCTCCCTGCGCTCGCCGTGCCTTGTGGATTTATTTTCTTTCTCACGGTGAAAAATGCTGAGCTCCCCCAGTCTTCTGCCTTCTTCTCTATAAGGAGCAGTCGTTCCCCCAGTGACTGTGGTCCTGGACGGGCAGAGGGGCAGCGACGTTATCTCCTCGCCTCGGTGAGGGCCGCGGCTGGCGGAGGTACGTCTCTCCCGTACCTAGGTAAGGCGGCCCCTAAGATCTCGGCCCAACTAGACAGCTGAGGCGGGCGGGGTTCCTCTCTCGACGTTCTCCGGGTGCACCCTAGGGCTGGGCGGGCAGGTGCCGCCGGCTCCTCGCGCCGTGGGCCAGGGGGCGGTGGACCGGGCCGTGTTGGGTGAGGAGCGGTTGAGCGGTCCCGGAATGATGACGCGCTTCCTGCCCTCCCCGGTTGGGGTATGCGTCTGGAGTCCGCAGTGGCGGCAGCTGCGGGCGACGGTGGAGCAGGCAGGAGCGGGCAGCAGGCGAGCGGGGGGGAAGGAAGGAAGCGAGCGAGCGGCGGGGCTTAGGCGCTTTACAGTGCTACAATCACGCCTTTCCTGGTATGAGCCCGCGAGGATCCCCTTGTCCTGCCCTGCCTTTGCACGTTGCATGGAAAGTCTGATCCGTGCTGAGCCACTGAGAGGGGGAAGACTCCGCGCAGGGCTGAGCGGCCGGAGCGCGGAGCCGCACTGTGCCTGCGGTGGCTCAGCTGCCGCTGGGTTTCGCACATAGACACGGCGTTGCCCCAAGCTAGGCAGGCGGCAGCTGCCGGTGGCCGGTCCCGCGGTGGGAGGCGGGAGCTGCCTCCGTCCGGCACAGCCTCACCCGCGCGGAGCGCTGCCCGCCCAACAAGTTGCTGGTTCCAGGAAGGACAGCCGTAGTAGCCCAATGCAGTGCGGGTACGCGGGATGCCGTGGCCCAGCAGGGGCTCTGCCGCCTGGCTGGCTGATCCCGAGAAGGGGAAAGCGCCGCTGGCTCACCTTCCGTTCGTCAGCAGCTGGGCCGGGGTGGAAGGGAAACCGCGGTCCTGTGGGATTCCGCCTTGTACTGTATAGGGTTGGTGTGGGAGGGGGGTGTGGACAAGGGCCTTGTTGTGTGAAGGGATTCTGAGGTCACAAGTGGATGGTGTGGAGATGGGACAGGGGCAGAGCCAGACTTCTTGCAGGAGATTGTGACGTCGCAGGTGGATGATCTGGAGGTGCG
>JAAGNO010025197.1:0-27019 GCA_033439905.1 Ceryle rudis
ATTTAGATGATGTTATTTAAAAAATAGGAATAAAATCTAATTTGATATGCATTCAACTTGAATAGATAAAGAAAAATCGATAATGATAACATTTATGTATATTTGTTGATTTTTTTCCCCAATTTTTTTTTTTTTTCAGTCTGTAAAATAAGATACTGTTTGAAACTTCAAGTGCATAAGGAATCATCTGAAGTGCTTTTGGCACACAATGTAACAAAGAGTAGAATGAAACTACCATCACTGAGAGATACAAAGAGTAGCGAAAGATGGGAGACAGAGAAGCAAAAGGATCTTAAAAAGTTTCCACAAGCACTCCAATTACTCTTTTAACCTTCTGATGTTCAAGCACATCTCACATCTCATTAAACACTTCCATGTTGCTCTTCAGACCTGCTGTTCAGACCTCTCCTACACAAGTAACTTGAAAGAAAGATTCCTATTTTGCAGAAAATTCTTCCCTTTGTGTTTTATAACTTCTGTATTTTTTTATCTATATTACAGTTACCATGAAAAGCACCAAAACTAGTTTTGATTATGTTTAATTTCTCCATAAAATATTATTTGCGTGCCAACATGTGGATTCAGAATTTAATCAGACCTGTCCCTCACAGGTCTGATTTTTTTTCCTAACTTTCCTGACTTTTTTTTCCTAACTCGCCAGACATTATGTAGTATTACTTATAGTATTATATATAACATCATACATACTATATAAATATACACATAAGTGTTATATACTAGTATCTCTACTGTCTTTTGGAAGCCAGTGAGAAGAAGATTTACTAATCCAGTCTTTTCAAGTCTTCGGTGCTTTGTAACTTTTTATCACTTTTTTTTTTAAGCAGCTCTGCTGTAGGTATATTCATCCTCTAAAATATGTTTCTTATGAAGATGTGAAGGATTCAGCAATTACAATTTTATTATGCTTAAATTCTTAAGAATGTATCAAGATAGAAACACTGAAAATTTCATCTTTTTCTGAATGAGCCAGAAAGAGAAAGGGAGGGAGAGAAAGAGCATGGTTAGTAGGGGAAAAATATCATCCTTTTTCACTAAGACCAACAATTATGCCTCAGTGATGTTAATATTGAACACCTACTCTATTGAACACCTACTCCATGCAGAAAGAGAATGTGGCCAGAATTACTGTTTTCCTATGTCAGATACTAACAGTACATTCCTGTAGATTAGTATCATCAGTTGAGAACTGAGAGTTTGAAATAGAGCAAATGCTCAGTGTTCACATTGCTGGTAATTTTCTGTAAGCTGTGGTATTTCTTCCTAGTTTCAGTGCAGTGATCAATGTTCAGCAAAGCTACATCTTCTCAAACTGAAATCCAACAGGTAGCACTTCCCAGCACAAACACAGCTTTCCCTGAAACCATCAGCAGAACCACTAGCAGAGGCTAACTCACAATATCTATATCTCTTACTACTGATTCCTCAAATATAGCATACACTAATTCATACCCCAACAGTAGAGACTCCTGAATTGTTTCAGTACGAAAACTGTGAGCTTCTACAAGTGTAACACTGATTGCAGAGATCCTAGAAGTAGTGCTCTTCCCTAACAAATTTTTCACAGATTGTTGCGGGGAAACAGAAATACAGTTTCCACTTTTCTGACTACTGTTTTTACTTTGCCTGTCTCAGCTGGAGATCTTAAAATAATGTTTACAGTCCCTTTTATATAAAATAACTTCAGGTATATAGAATAATCAAATTGTTCTGGTTGGAAGAGACCTTTAAGGTGATCAAGTCCAACCGTTACCCTAGCACTGCCAGGTCCCCCTAAACCATGTCCCTCAGCACCACATTTATACATGTTTCAAATACCTCCAGGGATGGGGTCTCTACCACTTCCTGGTCCAGTGCATGATAACCATTTTGGGGAAGAAATTTTTCATAATATCCAACCTAAGCCTCCTCTGGTGCAACTTGAGGCCATTTTCTTTTGTCCTATTGCTTGTTACTTGGGAGAACAGATCAAGCCCCAGCTTGCTACAACCTCCTTTCAGGTAGCTGGAGAGAGTGATAAGGTCTCCCCTTAGCCTCCTCCAGACAACCCCAGTTTCCTCAGCTGCTTCTCAAAAGACTTGTGCTCTAGATCCTTCACCAGCTTTGTTGCCCTTCTTTGGGCACACTCCAGCACCTCTATGTCTTTCTTGTGAAGGGCCCAAAACTGAACACAGTATTTGAGGTGTGATCTCATCTATACTTTCTCCACATAGGACACTAAGTCTCTACAAGCAGAAAGAGACAATGGACTCAGTTTACAAAAACGATCAAAATTCTGCAGAGTTTGTAGCAGAAGCAGATACACTTTCTAAAGTCATGTTCTTAAGTTGAAGACTGTTCAGTTATATATCTTGTTTACAAAGAGCGGCTTCAATATCAGAGACTACCACAAAACCACTTGTTCTGCAATTTGAAGAGAAGAACTACAAGTATGCTATAAATGCAGCAAGAGTCCCTTAAAGACTAAAATCCCAAGCTTGATCTGGTTCTCCAGCCATAAAAAGTGACAGAAAATCCTGCTGATTGTACTCATGAATAACTCTTCTTTAAAGCCAACTTATGAAGAACATGAGAATGTGGTCCAAAACAGGCATCAGGACCAAAAAGATTTAACAACAAAATACACTGATAGGCTTGTCAGCAGGAGAAGGCAAGGTATATGAATCCCAAGGATAGAATCAGAAAATGGTACTATGATAAGCACAATATCATCGTTAAAGATGACTTGGGATTTGGGGGTTTGTTCAGGGTTTTTTGTTTGGTTGGTTCTTTTTTAGGGGGGAGAGGGTGTGGAACCCTTTTTACTCACAGAGAAACAAAATATTTGGGGAAATATTAATTTCAAAAAGTATTTTATTACCTATTTATCTGGATAAAAAAGAAAGTATTTTAAAGATGATGTAAGAAACAGAAACCTTAAAAATTATCTACATCCTTATTTAACTGTTACTTCTGAAACTTTGCTTTTACTAGATGCAATACTATCTTGTACATTTAAGCTGAATTACTCCTATAGTATATACAGGCAAAAATGCTTAGAATGTATCATAAAACTCACATTGAAAAAAGAAGACTAAATAGTTTGCCTGACATACATGTGTGCTTTATATATAATTATATACATATGCTTATATAAATGTTGTCTTGCAGGGGAGAAGCAAGAATAGTGAAGCTACCTATCTATTTGTGACTGCAAATACTGACATCTATAATTGAAAACTAGATGGGAAAAGAATTTCCAGTCTTCTAGTTTTGTGTCACTGATGTGAGGAAGCTAACTTGGTAAAACACTTTACCGTATTCCTGATAAAATCTACCATTTATAAGAAAAATCAAATCCACTGCTGCAACTCCAGATTAAAGAGACAACTTTAAAAGAAGAAAAATCTACTTCCAGTCTTCCTCTTCATAAATACGATAAACTCTTGGCTATTTGCTCACATTGCCTGACAGAAATAGGATAATGCCACTCTTCAAATAAGTTCTTATTTGTTTGTTACACCTTTTGATGGGTTTATCTCCTGCCATTCAATAATGGATAACTTTTCCGGTGAAAGCCAGTCATGTCAGGCCTGTAAATGAGAGCATGATTGTCAGGAATCTAAGCAACACAACCAGGAGAGCCATGATGTTAAAAGAAGCTTTTAGAACTTTGCAAAAATTGTCTCTCTAAGCTACAGTTGGAATAGATGGGATTGATTTTTATTTTCCTTTTGATTTCTACAAAATGTGTTTAGTCTACAGGTATTTTATTGCACTAGGAGTTTCCTATAGGTAAAAAACCCCAAAACAATTATCTGTCTATTATACACACAATACAGCTGTGTAAACATGTTCAGGGATGGTGACTCAACCACCTCCCTGGGCAGCCTGTTCCAATGCCTGACAACCCTTTCAGTGAAAAAATTTTTCCTAATGTCCCCTTTAAATATCCCCTGGTGCAGCTTGAGGCCATTGACTCCTGTTCTGCCACTAGTTACTTGTGAGAAGAGACCAGCACCTACCTCTTTACAACATCCTTTCAAGTAGCTGTAGAGAGCAATAAGGTTTCCCCTAACCCTCCTTTTCTTCAGATTAAATAGCCCCAGTTCCCTCAGCTTCTCCTCATAAGACTTGTTCTCCAGGCCCTTCCCCAGCTTAGCTGCTCTTCTCTGGACCCACTCCAGCAGCTCATTGTCCTTCTTGTAGTGAAGTGCCCAAAACTGAACACAGCATTTGAGGTGCAGCCTATCCAATGCTAAGTACAAAGGGACAATCACCTCCCTGGTCCTGGTGGCCACACTATTTCTAATACAAGCCAGGATGCCGTTGGCCTTCTTGGCCACCTGGACACACTACTGGCTCCTGTTCAGCAGCTTGTCGATCAACACCCCAAGGGTCCCTTTCTGTCGAGAAGCTTTCCAGCCACTCTTCCCTGAGTCTGGAGTGTTGCATGGGGTTTTTGTGGCTCAAGTGCAGGACCCAGCACCTGGCCTTTCTGAAGCTCATGCAGTTGACCTCAGCCCATCGATCCAGTCTAAGTCCCTCTGTAGAGTCTCCCTACCCTCAAGCAGATCAATACTCCCACCCAACGTGGTGTCATCTGCAAAGATACTGAGGGTGTATTCTCCTCTTCAAGATCATTGATAAAGATGTTAAACAGAAGTGGTCCCAAGCGTGAGCCCTGAGGAATGCCACTGCTGACTGGCTGCCAGCTGGATCAAGCTATATTCACCACCACTCTTTGGGCCTGGCTGTCCAGCCAGCATTTTACTCAGCAGAGTGTACACCCCTCCAAGCTGTGAGCAACCATTTTTTTTCCATGTGAATGCTGTGGGAAACAAATGTTTTTAACACAGTTTAATTATACACTAGTGATCTTGGTACCAAAATCTGACTTCTAGATTTTCTGTGAAGTGTGTGGAAGAGTATTAGAAAATGGAATTTCTTATGTACAATTTAAGGATGATAGAAAAACAGGGCAGGAAAACACAGAATTAGTGAAAGTTAAATGAATGGAAGAATGAGGTTTGTGAATCTCTGGCAGTAAAACACAGTGGTGCAAATAATGACGGGGGAAAAGGTACAATCTTTGGCTCCTATGAAAGAAGGGTGAAGAACAAACCATAGAGCGAGGCACTAACAAAAGGTAAGAGTGTAAAGGCAACAGTCAAAAGGACATTGTATGAGACAGAAGACCCTGACAAAAGTAGCTGAGCTTTCACTTTGCTTTTGCTGAAACCATTATTGCAATGTGCAGAAAAGAAAAAGAAAGAAACTGGAAAGGAAAAGGTACAGCTGGGTCTAAGTCATGTTAGATGACAGCAGTACATGAAATTACTGGGACGAGTGGTGTCTTTAAAGGATAAAAGAGAGCCTTTGATATATGTGAAGGAGTGGTAGAGGAGAAAGTATTAGGGCCACAAGAATATGTTGGTTTGATCTCCTCTAACATAATTGGCAGAGAGTGAAGTGAGAGGAATTAGAAGTAGTAAAGAGCCAGCAATAATTGCTAACAATATTTTACTGTAAGGAAAATCCCACTAAGTTATCCTACGGATAAACAAAACAGGATTTTTTAAAAAAATTCACTGACATTTCTTATGCGAGGGTAATAGATTAGCCTGCACAGCTTTTTGCAAGGAATTTTACAGAAATATTTCCAAAATCTCTTGACCAGTGTTTATAAAAATAAACAAGAAAAACATGCATGGAAAGGTGATTACAATTTTGTTAATACTATAACTTTTAAAGCAATATTTATTACTGTGAATATTGCAGAATGTGTTTATGGAAGATGCCACTTTACATACTACTATTTTTTTTTTTGATTCCTTACTGTGCTAGAGATTATCCAAAGAGGAAACTAACATTATGGTGATGTCAGAAAGAAGTTCACTGTTTTGAATTCATTTTACAGAAAGTCATTTACAAGGCTTCATAGACTTTAAAATACGAAGTTACAGTGAAGTCAACATAAATTTGTAGATAATTATTTTCATCAGGTGTCTGATTTAAATCATGGCTTAAGGAAATAGATAAACAGGAACAAAAAAATGTGGACTGCATGCAAGTAATGAAAATAACTACATTTAGACATAGTAATGGCAGCAACATGTTTAGAGAGCTAAGTTTGATTTGCTTCTCCCCAGTTCTAATGGACAAAAGCTGGTTCTGATTTGCAGCCCCCAAACTGCTGCTGAGATCTCCATACTAACATATTTATGTGGTTTCCTAACTGAAGTTGGCTCATGTCCCACTGGTTTAAGGCTGGGCAGAGTAAGCTTGCATCTGTCAGATTACATCCATCTAGGAGGTTTCCATGTCTGTACTGAAGTAGCTTGTTATTACTGCATGTCTTTAACATTCAAATGTCATGTTACATAATACCTATGACACCAAATAATATAGAGCTTCATGCACTGCTATTGATAGGCAGCAGAAAAACTACAGACTAAACAAACCACTCAAGCCCAGCTTATTGCAACAGACTGTAATAGAACATGCAGGAAGGTATTTGAAGAATACTCAGAATGCTGACCAGTCAAAGTACTTTTGAGTGGTTCTTTCATATATTTCTAATTTTCAGATTTCATTTGTGTTGGCTCAAGGCAGCAATCTATGGCTGAAAAACACATTCAGTGTAAGTCAGTTCTTGAAAAGAATGTCAAATATGAAACAAAAAAAAAAACCCAAACAAAAAGGCCCTCACAATCAAACAGTGCAGGAGTGTCTTGGTGAATGAAGCAAAAACTGAAAATAATAAACTTACTAGAATAATATGAAAGCTAATATAGTTTACCTTGTATTTTTTGACATAGAGGCTGCATATGGATTGTAACAGTAAACTGTATACATTAAAACACATTGTGTAGAACATATGTTAATTTAAAGCCTGTGAAATTCAGTTTATGAAACTGGCAAGTTTAACTTATGAACCTCTATTGAGGTAATTGATCTCCTGAATATATTCCTAACATAACAAAAGGAACCAGCTATGAAAAAATATGTAATTGAATAGTATCATAGAACATTTTGGACTCCTTACTAATTCCTTTTCATGTCGTGTTGACCTAAGCTTTCCAATTAAAAGCAGGGAATTCATTTGTCTTTTTATTTGAAACCTCATTGCTTTCAAATCTTTACATAAAGGGTGAGCCTAAAGCAAGAACCATAGGAAGGAAATGCTGTAGGGAATTCCTGAAGCACATTATAGCAGGCAATGGGACTACACTTTAATTCTGTATTTTCTAGCAACATTTTTTTTTTCCCCAGTTATGTTGATATCCTAACCATTTTAAAATGACCACAATTTCCCTGGAAGTTTTTAAACCTTGTATTCAATAATTACTAATATTTTTTGCTTCAATTCAGTATTAAGTACTTCACACTTAGTGAATAAACTATGGTAACCATTAGAATTTGAAAAATATACTGGTTTTAACTCCTTATAGTAAATCTGAATAAAACCAACTTCACTCTTTTACATATAGTACATATTTCTTATTTAGCAATATAAATATTACTGTACGTCACATCCAGAATAGCTAGGAGCAAGCTGTAACAAGAAAAAAGTTAGTGGCAGCTATATTAAATTAATTCCTGGACAAATTATAAAGGAATAATTGCTTGATGAGTTCATACCTGGAGTTTAGAATATCTTCCAGGTGTATGAACTACAACTAAACAGATGCCCACCATGAAGGGTTTTGCTATTGTTGCAGTACCACAACCTAGGGAGTCAGAATGCACCAGTTTACCTTGCAAGGGAAGCAGCATGAATCAGGAAGTCCTTGAACACTATAGTTGAAAGAACATCTGTTTTCATGCTGGTGGTTTGTTTTGGGCTGGTGTTTTTTCTTTTTTTTTTTTTTTTTTTTAATTCAGAAATTGTACAAGGACATTGTTTCTTGTAATAGCCCCGATCCCCTTTCGGGATTACAAGAACCAGATCCTTCTTGAGATCTTCAGTTCTTGTATTAACAGTATTAAAACAAAGAAGCCATGAACTCAAAAATAGAAGGATGAAGATAGCTAAAATTGTTATGGAACACTTATGGCTTTACCTGGAATGCCAAAGCAAAATAACAGAGATATTTAATGTATAGTTTATTACATGCAAGGCTTGAAAAATAGGCTTAGCAGTCACTAGCTCAAAGATGAAGAGTGAGACAAACATTTTGATCCTTTGTGTTATGTTCATCCCTGAAGCCACATCTACCCCTGCAGCTCATGTTCTGCCACACTTAGACTGTAGCATTTTGCTGACTAACTGATCAGATTGCTCTTCCATCAGTCATATCAAATAATAAACTAGATGTGTTCTCTCCAGCACTGTCCTGCAGTCATAAATGAGAAATTAATGCTGTTTAAATCTTGTTACAGTTATAAGCAAAACAATAAAAAATTACATACAGCCTTCCTAGTTCAGACTGTTACTTTTTGCTAGATAACTGTAGGAACCACATCCAGAATATGGGTAGTGGTGGTACTTTTCTCTGGCCCTAGATGTCAGAAAGTTGACCCAGAGGATGGCCTTTGTTGGACGATGAAGGCTAAAAGCAGTGGGAGCCTTGAATTCTATGAAAGCAGAAGAAAGAGGGCCATGGCAGCATGCTGGTATCAGGAGAATGCTCTCCTGCAATGCCTAGGAGGACTTTCACAATAAAATAGCACCTGACGTATGATGGCTGTGGTACATACTGAACCTCCTCCTGATGTGGTAGAAGCTCTTGTTTACATACATTAATGACACTGTTTCCTCCTGATGTTTGGAAAATTAAGGATGTAGTGTGAATTTTCAGTTTGGGCATACATTACCCACTCAGTTTTACTGTTACTTATTTTCAGAACTTTAATACAGCATGTGTCAGCAGAAGTGAGCTGAAGTGAGAAAGACATGCCTAGAGGTAATTTTGGACTAAACAGAATAAACCAGAGCATTTAGATGGAAATTTTCAGGGTTAATTTGGATGCTTACTCTCCAATAGTCAACTTAGGGGAAAAAAAACCAGGGAGGACAGATACATCTTTCACTAGTATTTTAAATTAAGGAAAATTGCCTGCATTCATTGAAGATTTTATAACTGTGCAAACCAGCAGCGAACAATGAGCAGAGTAAGAAGTGGTTGTAGAACTACTTTATGGGGAAACCTCTCAAGCCTGTTCTGGGGAATGGGCATACTTGGGCGTGTGTAGCACTGTAATGCTTGTACACCAATGCAAGCAGCATGGGAAACAAATGGGACTTCGAAGTCAGCATGCAGCTACAGGGTTATGACGTCCCTGGGATCATAAAGACATGGTGGGATGGAGTGCTGCAGTGGAAGGATACAGGCTTTTTAGGAAGGGCAGAATGGGACAGAGGTGAGGGGGAGTTGCTCTCTGTGTGATGAAGAGCAGCTGGAATGCATAGAACTCTGCTGTGGGATGGGTCAGGAGTCAGCAGAGAGCTGATGGGTGAAGATTTGTGGGCAGACCAACATAGTCTGTTCTTGTAGTTGCTATCTGCTATAAACTTCCTCATCAGGAACAGGAATTGGATGATCTTCAAACAACTGGAAGAAGCCGCACATTGGTAGTCCTTATGAGGACTTCAACCACCCTGATGCCTGCAACTAGTGGAAGTATAAAGAGAATGTTTTGAGAAGAATACAGAAAAAGCTTTTAGGATAAAGAATGGCTGAAAAAGGGGTTGGAGCTGGGAAAGAACTATCTTCTTTAGTTTAATCTACTGTATTCTGGATTACATCACTTGTAAGTAGAAGATTGCAGCAGAAATACCTGACAAATACCACCATCATCTTCGAGGTAACTTACACAGTGCTGACTAGCAAGTCACTTTAAAGTTAGCCTCTTCCCCCACCTTGTATGTATCACATGGAACATTTAATTTACAAATGTTTGTAACTAAGAAACAAACACTGAAAGATCCGTATTTCCTGATGGTTAAACTTGGAATATGGAATTTAAGTAAATTTTCTTCTCAAATTACTTGCTTAGATTTGTACTTCTGCAAACATAAATGTATTTCTTTATAAAGAAATTTTGAAAGGATTTAAAATTTCTTGCAAAATATTTGTTTGGCATCATAATAATGAGCAAAGGAAAATGCACAATTATAAGTTAATGATTTATTCATTTACAAATACCCTTTACATTTCTATTTGGTTCAATTGTTTGACTAATATTCAGAATTACGAAGTAATTTTGAACCTATTTGACTAATGACAAAGCTAAATTAAAAATTAGATGGCACCTTGTTAAAGCAGAAGCTTTAGGAAAAAAACACTCAAATATAAATTTTAAACAGTTATTTGCAATTAGTGTTATTGGATAGGTAACACTAAGTTTTACTGGCATTGTGCACAGGCAGTGAGCTGAAGCTGAATGGAACTCTAGACCACCTGATTTAAAAAATGAGAAGTAGGAACAGTCTCTAGATTTTAAAATCTTTTAATTTTGCTTTTACCTAGAATTACTTCAGTTAGCTTTATGGTTCCACCTGCAGACATATGGACCTGAAATATAATAAGGGAGGCTTCCCCACAATCTCAAGGGCCAGTTCAATTTCATTTACTTTGCTTTTCTGCTGCCCAAAGAGAGAAAAGCCTGGCTTCAGCCTTCCCTCCTCAGATGGTAACATAACTTGCTGACTCTAGAACAGGGGAAAAAAAAAAAGAAGTCACTGAAGGCAACTTCCAGGCCCTCTTACAACCCTGCCTGGAAGCTCTTTGCTGTCCCCATGGCAGGCCTCTGTCTCCAGTTCAAGGCAGTATTCTGCTCCTCCACTGCAGACTAGCGTACCTGAATAGAGCCAGGGAAGGAGGCTGGAGGGATGCTTTCCTAAGCCATAGCAGAGTCACAGGGTAGAAAGAGCAGAGTGTGGAAGTAAATGAACATTTAGTATGTGCACGACTGCACAAGTTCTCACAATGTCTCAGAAAAAGATGCTTTGAGAGGTTTGTTATTTCTATACTTGCACATGTGTTACCACAAATCAATTTGTAGCAACTTATATCCTGGGAAAGAATACTATGTTGCAAATGACTTTAGCTGTTAAAAGAAAATACTCAAATAATGCTGACTCATCCCAGCAGCCAAGAAATTGGTAACACGTCAATTTAATTTTACTGCAGATAAGAATATCATTTAGCCATTTCTTTGCTATGAAGCAGTATGGGGCTTTCAATCTTGCATGCCAGCTTGAACCTTATTTTCTATGAATAGAAGTAATGTTTTTGTAGAACTGCTCTCTTCTGTTCTTTACTGAGGTGCCCAAGTATACTAATTTGTGAAACTATGAAGCTCTTGATAAAGTTTGCAAAGTGCTCTGTAGAAGCAGTAGACTTCTTTTCAGTTCTCATCTTGATCTCCAGTGTCTGTCAGGAGTATGAACCCTATGTCAATAAACTAGGTCTGAACATCCTACGTCTGAAGTAACTCTATTTTTTGGCCACCATACTCCTAAGGTTAGATTACAAATTACTGTAAATCATGATTTTAAGAAGCATACCAGTGACGAAAGCCAGCTAAGAATTTGGCCTGCAAAAGGCTGTATAAAGGAGATCTGTATTTCTGAAGTGTACATTAAAAAAAATCCAAGTTAGTCCAAAACATTATGATTTCATTCAACAATAGTTCATCTGCTGTTAAAAGCTAAACCTTTAGCACAATGACTCTTGAACATTCATTTCTAATACTGCAGAGGAGAGTGCCTTTAAAACAAAAGTCCTGGGCTAAACTACTTTAGTGGTAGAACAAAAATTTCTGCCATAATCTAGCAGCCTCAGAAAAGGAAATTCTGGATGAATGAATCAATCAAGTGCAGGGCAGTTATGAGCCACTGGTCTGATGTGGTCTGGAGCAAATCTTGACTGAAACTGAAGGTTTAACTATCAGAGTCATCAGGCTTTGAAACAACCTTTCAAGAAGAAAAGTGGAAGCAAGTAATCTAATGACTTTCAGACACCACTTACATGACTACATAAAATGACTAAGATGCTGTTGCCTGTGGCTGCCTGGAATTTTTGACTAAGATGATCTCTTCCCATTCTGTGTTTGTATATAGATTGACAGCTCATGCTTAGTCTGGCCATTTGTTTATTAGGATTTTCCATTTATGTAAAGGAAAACCAAGAAAAATGTTGGTTTGTTACTCAACAAAGAGAGTAATCTATAGACTCAAAATGTAGTAAAAACAATTTAGTACCTCTTTTGCATCAGGTTTCACAAAAAGATCAACTGCAAGCAGACAATACCAGCAAGAAAGGATAAGATCTCACACTGTTAATAGGAAGAGGAAAGGTTACACAGTACTTCAATAACATAGATATTCTCAGATCATCTGTGCTGATAAACTTCATTCATTTCAGGGGACTTAGCTTATTAAAATAGAAGGCTTAGTGGTGCTTGAAAAAATTATGGAGGACAGATGAGATGCTGGAGGACTGAAAAAGAGCAAATGGATTGCTATTTTTAAAAGGGAAAAAAGAATAGTCTGGTCTACTTAGTTTCAATCTCTCTATCCTAAATCCAGAACTGTTCAATAATGGAAAAGAAGGATCACTTATTACATTTGCAAATACCACAAAGCTGAAGAGACTGTAAATATCTTTGGGAGCAGGATTAAAATTCAGTTATGTGTCTTACAGATTGAAGAGTGGTCTGGAAAAAGAGAGGATGACTTTGCAATAGGGTCAGGTGGTATGTATTACAGACAGGCAGGTATACCCCACTGAACAAGTATGGAAGAGGATCCATTAACTAGGTAGTAACTATTCAGAAAAGGGTCTCAGGGCTAAAGCGGAAAGTTACTGAGTTCACAATGAATACGCCAACCACCTTACACTGTGAAAAATGCAAGTGACAGAACTGGGATATATGAACCACAGTACAACTGGCAAGATACTGGGCATTTTCCTTATGTTCTTTTCAGAATCAGCGATGGCTCAAGCAAGATCTTGTGTTCAGTTTTGAATGACCTGATGCACTCAGAGAGATCTGTTTGGATATATTTCAGAATATGAAGACTGATCTAGAAAAATATGATCTATAAGAAAAGATTGGGAAAGTTTAGAAAAAAAGAGGGGGAGAGACTGAAGAAGGGTTTTATAAATTGAAGTGTTTCAAACAGGAAAAAAGAAACCCTATTCTTCATATCTTACGATGAATACAAACAGTGATAATGCACTTGGGCCGCAGTAAGAAAGGTTTTGTTCAGGCATCAGGAAAAAAAGAAATTCTATTGGAAAGGATTAGAAACAGACTGCACAGAGAAGATTACGGAGTCTACAGTATTGGAGGTCAGCTATGAAGATATCTATCAAGAATGACAAGGATATGACAGAATCCATTTTGGACAATAGGGATGTACTAGATGACCTCCTAAAGTCCCTTTTAACTTTGCCTTTCTGTGATTAATAACAAAAGATGCTGAATATTTTTTGAGTAATTTACAGAAATGTAGTGGGAATATTTAAGAATTATAAAAATAACAAAGTGCTTTTCCAAGTTTAAGTTTTCCATTCACAGACTCCAAACAAATCTAAATAGCTTTATTCTTCCAATGGACAATGAAAAATATTTCACAATTTATGTCCAAGTAATTATACTAGAGATTTAAAAAGTTCTAATACCTGCATGGTAGCTGAAGAAAAGATCATTTTGCTCAGATGGTATCACCAGCTCTAATTCAGTGTGGACAGAAAAGCTGACAAGAGTATGAATTTGGTAGAATAAAAATTCAGTCTGTACAGACCTAATAGTAGGCCCTTATGTATGCTGACCTAAAGAAATGTCAGTTTTTTAAACAAGTAAATTGACATGGGTGAAATGGCTAAAATGGTATTTTAGGGTATCTGCACTATTTTAACTTAGTTTAATTTGCAAAAAATAAAATGGATTAATTCTTAATCTGAAATCAGAATCTTATATAGACTTACAGGATACATATGTTCTTACTTCAGTAGAAGCCAGTTCTACATTTGAGAATGCCTTCAGTGATTTGGAGGCTCCCAGAGGCAGAATAAATATGAGGATTGTCCATGCCAGAAAGTTACTGTTAGTAAGGTAAAGTGCAAGTTTACAGTGCATTAGGCTCACTGAAGAGCTTCCTTTCATGGACACCCATGTGTGCAAGGGACCCTTTTCTACTCTGATGCTAGACTGACGGATGGACAGAGAGAGTATGTACAGATGAATCTCATTTCATTATGCAGCCAAACTAAAAACAACTGGAAGTACAGTGACCGGATTCCTAGTTGCCAGAGATGAAGGGCAATATGTGAGCACCAGGAGCCACTTTTCCCAAATCAAAATAGAATGAAAATAGTTGGTTTTTTTTTTTTTTCCTGGTGTTAAAAGATGTAATGAACTGCTGATTAGTATCCCTCCTTGTAAAATCAACAAGGAAAATATTGAATCACTTTGCCCTTGTTCACTTCTATAAGACTTTTTGATAAGCACAAAAATCTAATGCATGTATAGTTAGCAATGTTCACTTAACTTTTAAATGTCTTTCCTATTTCCCATAAGGAGAAGAGCCTCACAAGTAGCATTTTTTTCTTTGTAACAAATAAACTCCCATCTCTTATTCACTGGGTTCAACAGAAGGAGTGTTTTTTAAAAAAGTTTTAGATATTAGAGGACCATATATTAGCAAAGCTATTCACCTTGTTTAAATTCAACATGGATATTAATGCATTTCCAATAAAGGAGTTACACCATGTAGCTTCAGTTAACCGAGCAGTTTTTGTTTGATGGCATATTAGGATTACAGTCACAAATGGCTGTTACAGGTTTTCAAATATCATGAAGGAAAATTATCATAGCAGGAAAGCAGTAAAACCATAAATTGTTAGAAGTTAGCACAGAGTGTTGCTTTGGCAGGTTGGGCTTTATGCCCAATAAGAGTGAGTGGCACAGAACTGTACTGCAGCTGATAGGTGCTGGCAGCTGAGGGATTTAAGAGAGGCTTTTGAATGCAGTGAGGGGGAAGGCTGGTGCAGGGAGAGGCGATGGGTTGCACAGACCAACTGACGGCACTGATGCAGAGTATGTAACGAGTTAGATATTCTTCAGCTCCTTCTCTCAGGGTGACTTTCACCTCCAATTTCCTCACTATCCTGTCCCTTCGCTTTCTCTTGCTGCAGTAGAAAATTCACACTTGCTCCACAGGAAAATATCGTCTCGAAGTCCTTGCAGAAAATTGCTCCTGTCACACATGCCTTCTTCCAGAGTCAGTTTCTTTAAACTCCAGGTGAAGCTCATAAATTCTGTAATCAATAAACTATGCTTCAAAGCATCATCTTTCCTAAATCCTAGATTTCTCTACACATGGATTCTGCTTGATACATCTAGTCTAGATATTTAATATAGCTTTTGGTACCTTTCTGATCATGCCAAGACTCCTCATAACCAGCCTCTACATCTCACACTTTCTGAAGTGCACCTTCCCAGGCTATTATTTCTCCTCACCGTTTTTCCAATTCCCTTCTTTCCCAGCTGGCAAAGTTTGTATCTTCCTCAAAGAAAAAACTTTTCTTCTTCCTATCTGCATTACTGCATATTCTCAATGAAATTATATAATCAGTAGGGCTAAGAATGCTACCTGCAAGTTTAGAAATCAACCACAGTATATGCAGTTCTCACATTTCCTGCAGAGAAACAAGATATGCCACAAAACAAGCTTAAGACCCATCTTTACCATGCTCATGAAATATTTTTGTACTTTGTGTTTTCTTGCTTTTAGGTGCTAGTAAAAATGCAAGAAGCTTTACCAACCTCATTTGATAAATCTGTATTTAGGAAAATGTAGATTTAGAAATTTGAATGTCACCTTTTCCACATGTACATAATCTTCCCATATCCATGATCTCAGTGGCTCCTTTTTCATGGCTAGTTTACATTAAATAAACATGTTTCTGCATTCTTTCTACATTTATTTCTAATTTTCCCTGTTTCCATGTCATTGTATTCTTAATGATAAATCACTAATATAATGGAATGAACAATGTTTGTTAAAAATGCATTTCTTTTACCTCTATGAAAAATTTTCATATTATAAAGAATGTGAATAGACCTAAAAAAAGACATTGAAAATACCATTTAAAGTGTAGAACTTGGAGTACAGAAAGAAAATTCAACCTTTCTTTCCTCTTTAAAAAACTAAATACATTTAATCAAAGGTTTAATTCTTTCTAAAGCTTCAATTTTCTTAACTTTTCAGAGCAGTGTTAGAGCTGAAATGCTGTGAGCATAGCCTTTACGAAATGCTATTAACACAGGAGCCAGTTTAAATAATGTCCTTTCACTTAACCACATTTAACTGAGATAAAGCAACACAAGAATTAATAGCTTCCAGCAGTGCCCAGTTATGGAGTGGGTGTCCCAGACAGCAACAGAAGGTCACTGGTTCATTCAAGGGGCATGGTGCACAAAAACTCTCTTATATGGTACCAAGCCAAGAGTAGGTTTGATTTGACTAGATGCAAATACACCGGTGTTACAGTTGGTTATGTCAGCTTTGGATTTAGTTGAGATCTAGAATAACAAGAGAAGACCATGTATGATCTACTCTAACAGTTCGCAGCAATCCTACTTCAGCCCACGAAAGAAGACCAGAAATAGAGTAGACATCAGGCTTTTCCAGAGACATAATGGAAGCAGGCAGTTATTTAGCAAAAACTAATTGAGTGGAAATAACTTTAAAAGCTTATAACTAGAAAGTGATGTAGACATGATTTCACTCAGAAGTATCTCAATGTGTCCACAGTTAAGGAAAATAGAAAAGTTTTAAGGTCACAATTAAGAACCATCACTGATTGCCAAGAGATATTATATTACCAAAGTATTGTGACTTGCCACACTCTTCAATATTTTAGGGCCAACAATGAGGAAGTAAGAACAAATGGGTAAGTTGTGAATACAGGGCTCAGCAATTCCTTACAATACTCAGATTTTTGCCTGTGGGATGAATATTTCAGATACTTTCTGCAATATTCACTGTCAAGGAGACAAAATGCATTTTGCATCTGCTAAAGACTTCTGATTGTCACATATGTTGAAAGACTGGCCCAAGACTGAAAGACAGAGTGTTCTTCAAAAGCAGTAGCCATGAAATATTTATACTTTTCTCTTTCACAGAAATGCATTTGATGACTACATGACATAAAGTGCCCCTAATAGCTCTGGGCAAAATTATATGGCTCTAAAGACTATTAAACTATTATTCTTGGAGGGTGGAAAAGGTTTTATTTGACGCAGATGATCACAATAGTATTAGCAAGGTTTTGTTTACAACCTACCCTGAAAAAAAAGTGGTACGTTATCAAGTGCTTTTTGCACTAGAAATTCAAATCTGACAATCACAAATGGCAACAATGATATCTGTGATATATTCCGTAGGCATTGTATCTTAAAATATTTTGAATGGGCTATTTATTAATTTTTAAAAAACTTGAGTATTCAACTATGGGCAAGTGAATACTAGTAACAGTATTCAAAATATGTTTTGTCTCTAAGTGTGTATTTTACAGAGTCAGTCATAGACATATGAATCCCCAAATGTTATTTATATCTCTGAAGTCAGATGAAAAGCAAAAACACTCATAATGCCTAATATGGCAACCTGAAAATTGTGTGAAAAAACCCCACTCCTTTGTAAAAGTCTAAAACTGTCTGATAGAAAGACCTAGAAGGCAGTGCTGTGTCATAGAAATCATTATATTATGGATTTTACATGAAAACTTGTAGGATCCTTTTATCTGCAAACATAATAAAGTACTAAAAACCTTATGCAAGTTAGAAACCTGATAAAAACACTAACAAGCTAAATGAATGCAGTTATGCTGTACACCCCATTATCTCAATATTCATTTACAATCATATGTTTTTCATAAACCTCCTCCTACAGCAAATCTCCAAGTTACATTTGCCATTGAATTGCCTGTTTCTTATTATCAATGGCTGAAGCAATGCAATATAATCATGCAGCACTTTCTAAAGTGGACTAAAAATGTATTCATGAGAATTCAGTTTATCTTTCCCTTCTGAAGGGGTAACTGCTGTGTTAAATACTTTTGCCAGAACAGCCAAAAGAAGGGTGAAAAAAATTCAAGCAAAAGTAAATTTAGCAGTGGCATTGTGTTCAGATCAATCATAGACATTACCTTTTAAAAAGTGAGTTGAAATTAGCAGCCTGTAATTTAATAGGCACAGGAAGAATTTTTGTTTTGGGAAGTAACTTTGCTTAAAAGACCTTTTAATATACTATAGGCAGTCATTCAAACCTGGCATGTGAAGTACACTACTAATTATGCACATATGCACCCTCTTGAAAAAAAATAAAAAGCTGCATGAGTTTGCAATTTTACAATGGCATGCAACCAAGAAAGACTACCCCAGAACATGAAGTGACAGGAAATACTGCTTCCTCTTGATTCGGATGTCTTCTGAATAGGCTGCTAGATTTGATGTATTTCATGAAAGGGACAATACTACTTGAATTTGACACATACTTTACACCTTTCAAAAGGCTACCAGTCAATTTTAGGTTAAGATTACAGTTTAATGATTCTTACATGGTGCAATATTTGTATTTGAGCAGTAAACATGGATTATTTAGTTCTATAGACTGGAAAAAAGTTTTGAGGAGCAGCATAACCATAAAGTTAAAATGTAAACTTGATAGTGTCTTTCAACCACTATATATTTTAGACAGAACAATAAAGACAACTACTTTCATCCTGCAAGGGTCTTGGAACAGTGTCTAAGTTATCTAGAACAACTACACTTTAGTATACCTGTGAGTAGCTGTTTGCAACTCTGGAAGTCCAAAGACATGGTGAAAAAGATGAACAGGAGAATCTGTTCAGGAAATCCCCTGCAAGTGGACTGGGAGGGAATGTGTGTTGATCATTATGCTTCTTTACTGGTTGGGGGGATTTTTTGTCTTTTTGTTGTTGTTTTGCAATTTATTATTATTACTTTTGCTTTCTTTTTTAAAGAGCAAAAAGAAATTAACAGAATCTGTTGGGAAGCTAAAACAGAGTGGCTAGTAGGATCATCAGAATCTTGGAGGTCTTCCTGCTCAACTGGATAGGGGACCAAGCCATGAAACCTGAGAATGACAAACCGAGTGAGGTTTTACTGCAGGAAGTAGGAAATGGCCAGTTGACCTAGCACTTGCTTCACCAAGAAACCAACAGAAGAGTAAACAGTTTTGGTTCCATGGTGGGGATGGAGTAATTAGATACTGTATGTTGCAGTGTTTCCCTGCTGTTCCTTTTGTTTCTCTTTTCAATAAAGTACTCTTGGCTAAGCCATCTGATTCATATATGCAGGGAGAGAAAATTAGCTGACTGAGCAACAGAAAGACTATTTTAATTTTCCCAATTTTCTGTGTGGGAGTTTGAGTTGCTGTTTATTACTCCTGAAATTTGAGACTGGCTCTGGTGGCTGCTGCTAATCATGCAGCTAAGAGGGTGACAAGGCTGGTCTGAATTGATTGCTTATAAAAAAAAAGGTGAAATTCAGATTTCAGATCTGTATCAACTATAAACCTATGTAACAAGTAATGTCCATTGAAGATGGTATGCTACAGCATGACTTCTGATGGCTTGTTTTTTAAACATATAAACACACTCCATATAATGTCTCATTTGAGAATTCTCATGGAGTTTAAGGTATGTATACTGTACCCACCTTTTCAATTGCATTATTTCTTTTATACCAAATGGAATTCTCTGAGAAATATCAAGGTTTGTAAATCTCTATAATATTCTTAAATCCACTTGTGGCTCTAGATACCTGTAATTTATTTAGTTGGTCACTAGTTTGGGATGTTACAGAATGTGCATAAATAAAATAGATTTTTATAATATAGACATGCTAAATATACATGCAACAAATAACATAACATGTAATATCTCATACTGATATTAGAAATTGCTGTAAGTTGTAGAATATAACTAGTGCACACTACTTTTCTAGGTGCATGTTCAGCACTTCAGTTAGCCTTTTTTTTATATTGCTTCAGTTCATCTATTTATTTTGGCAGAGGAGCAATGTGAGTGACATTGCAAAGACTCTGAAGTCAATGGAAGATTTTTACTCCCATTGTGATAACTGATCAGCCATAGTTCAATTACACAGATGATTCATTTCTGTGATAGCTTCAGGATTTACAGGTGGCAGCAGAACCCCACTACTGTTAAAAACACCTGGATTAAACAAAAAAGAAAAGAAGGATTTCTACTATCACTGTGCCATGCTTTAGGTTTATAGCCAGCGAGCTCAAAGGTTTTATGCAAGTTTTCCTCAATTTTACAAAATTACTATCTTGGATAGGGAACATTATGTTTCCTACTCATGCTGAATATTCTGTGCATTGCTTGACTCAAACACTATTTTCTAGACATCTTCCCTGATGTTTGTTTTGGACTGTGAGGTGGATGAAAGCCACATGGCAGAAATTCCATCCAGGAAGCAGACGTCATGCTCACTAATGAAGGACGCAGTTCATAGTGGCCAAAGAAATCTATTAGAGTACATATTAAGAGGGCATTGCTTCCGCTGCAGTCAAAGGCTATGTGTGTCATCAGCAATTAAAGCAGCTCAGCAGAAGGAAAAAAAACAACCCAGTCAAACTGTTGGTGCTGAGGTCCTAATATCTGCAGTAGGCATTTCAGGGAAGATGCAGTTCTCAGAACTAGGGGTAGACTAGTTCCATGGACTGAATATCCATTACAGCAGGGGTGCCTCAGGTACACTTTGGTGCATCTTCTAGTTTAATTTAAATTAATTTCAGACATTCTGAATAGCTACTGAATACAAGTCAAATCTGAACAGAGGGTGAGGCTGATCAGGAGATTTAATTCAAAAGCACACAGCCTCATCTCAACAAAAGCACTAATATAGAGGCCCTCAAAGATTATAATCTCATGGTCTCCTTTAATTTTCACTGCTTTTGTACACTTGGTGTGCATGAATAAGAATACTTTCTTTATGATATTATGCCTAAAATTCTCTATAGCCTTTGCTTGAATCATCTATCTATGATGATCCCTGGACCGCATGACTGGAAAGTTTTTCCTGGGTCTAGTTGGGATACCAGACAATGTACTAATCAAGTGCAGCTCCTTGATTTCTGAGTAGCTTGATGAAGAATGGCCAGAATGCAGGAAACTACTGGTCACTTCCAGGTGAATTCATTTCTCAAGATCCTATCCATGTTTCATTCAGGTCAACAAGAGTCTCTAGCAAGACTTAAAGGCATATTTAATTAGCAAGTGTTAACTTTTCACCCACTTCACCTCTTTGGCACATTCAAAATACTGGAACAAGCTTTGTAAGAGAAGAGTGCCTGTGCTATCCTCTGCATACTCCATGTGACACGACAGAACAGTCTGTTCCACAGCTCATTCCTGGACAACCTCCTTCCCAAGGTCTTCTATGGGAGGGTCATCTGTTACTCAAGCGTCTTACATTTAATTTCTCATCATGTGACAAAATGCATATTCATCACATAACTGTCCTACAAGTTGCATGCACCAGATCACACAGTGACAGGGGTCAGGATTTTGACTAAGCTAAGTTGAGCTATATTTGTCTAGGAGATCAACAGCACAGAAAAAGCAAGTAAAACTCTTCCAATAAATTACCCATTTCTGTGCAGTCTTCTCTAAAGTTCTAATTTTGAGTCATGATAGTCATATTTACAAGAAGACTGCAAGGTTCTTTGTTTCTTATGAAGCCAGAAGCACTGTGCCAGTAGCCAAATGCCACCTCCTTCTGTGATGAGCGACTTCCTTCTTCCTTGTTTTGCCTTTCTTGTTTAATGCCAGTAAATACACTAACAGCCCCAGGAAAGGCACATGCAAATTAAAAGGGATGCATCCAATGCTATGATTATATTAACTTTTTGCATTGTGAAAAACACTACTATTGCTTACTCTATAAAGGACACAGCTCTTCATAGTACCCAATTAACATTTCCCCCTTTTTATAGAAGAATAATGGGTTGTAATTTAAGACTCAGTCAATATTTATTGTGAATTATATTATATTACTGATAAAATCAGTAAGTCATTTCTTTTATAGACAGCTACCCTTCCTGAAATATTTGACTTCCTTCTACAGGAAATGAATAGTGACAACCAGGTCCCTAGTGGATTGCAAAGAGCCTCCAGAATCTCCTCCAGTCCCTTAAAGTCTTCTTATTTTCCTTTCTTTTTGGCAGGGATTTATTAGGTGAAAAGAGCTGTCATGATATCACAACTGTGTTTATGATGGAAATGTCTTTTCAAAGAAGATGTTCATAAAGCTCTAGACACATCCACTGTTACCAGATTTTTGCTCTTTTTATAGACAGAGTCACTTGATTGGGGGCCCTTTATTCTCACTTTGGATATAATAATCTGTTTTGTTTTACAGAAGAGCAACAAGAATGGAGTTATGTACATCAAAGTTAATTCTCATAATTTAGCTAAGAATTAATCCATTAATTACTTTGAAGATTACTTTGAAGATCAAAGCCTCAGACTGGCATCAGAAGCTTACTGAAAGCCAGTAGAGGACACACTCGTGGGCTTTATGTGCACAGATGCAATGGAAAAAGAGCTCAAATATCTTCTGTGCCTGCCTATGTCTATACACTAAGCTTCCGATACTGTGTGTTTTCGTAACCCAATTCAAGGGTAATAGAGGTATAGCTCAGAATGGCCAGCTCTTCATCCAGAAGCAGGACACACACTTTCTAGCAAGTATGTGCCCAATATGAGTCAGATGTGTTATGACTATTTACATTGCTGAACACTATAATGAGCTGTTTCACTGCCTTTCTTCCTCACTCTGAAATGGCAAGTTAGTCACGTAGCCAAAAGAGGGTTCAAAAAAAAGGGTGAGACCATGAAGAACAGACTCTACCTTTCCCATTGATTTACATTTATGTTCCTCTAAGATATTTCCTTAAAGTACAAATTTTTAAGGAAACTGGAAGAAAAATTCATTTCAATAAGGAAGCTATAATACCAAACTTTTCCTTTGTAAAAAAGTTAGGCATACAGAACGAAACTGAAGCTATATATGCAAAGAAAATTCATTACTTCAGACAAAATACCAGTATTTTGTGGTGAAAGAAGATGGTTAAGCTCCTTATAGCTCCTTGCTCTGTGTTTAAAAAACTGAAAAAAAGAAAATTAGTTTCTTAAAACCTATTATAAAACAGTATTAAGCAAAATTTATAGAAGTTATTGAAATTATTTTTCATTTATAATAAACAAAGCATATTAAAGTGGTTTAGACTGACTGTGAAATTGTTTGTAAGACTGATTCAGGAAAACTAGTACTTGTATTTCCACTGACGGAATAATGACAATTTAAAACAATTTCTTTGCTACTTGACTCCATTGTGTGTATATGCTTCCGTTAGTTATTTCTTTTGCCCAACTGTTGACTGTCATGTCTATCTTATAGTAAGCATATAGGAAAGATGTCATGTCATGCTAAAGAAGTTCCTATCAGAGTAGCAACCTTATCTGGTTTGTTTTCTGTGCATCTTTTGTGCTTTTCTAGTAGTACAAACTGCTAAAGTGAAAGGAATTTTGACACCTTTTAAAGGGGTATAGCATCATTCTTCTTCAAATAAAAAAATAATAATAAAAAACAAAATGAAAAAAATAAAAAATCTTCCTACTTGGTTAATTCTGAACATCACCTAGAGAGGGTCCAGAACAACTGAACAAGTGACTAATAAGAAAATAAGACCTTAAGCACCCCCTTCCCCCATTTAAAAGAAAAATCTTTACATGGGGTGTTTATTCATTGTTTCATATGTAGATAATCCTTTGCAAACAGTAAAGAACTAGGAATCAGAAAAATAGTAAGCAATAATACCACTGGGAATCATTTACTTGGGCTTCACTTACCTAAAATTACTGCAATTATTAAATGCGTTGGAAAGAAATAACAAAACACTACATTGTCTCTGCAAAGATATGCAAATTATATTTTCTGCTACAGAAATTGTTTGAGACAGTTATGTCATGAGCCAGCAACAATTTACCTTCAATTCAATAGGAAATTAGATTGATACACTATCATTTATTGACAATTGGATGGAAAAAAAAAAAAAAAACAAAACAAAGAGATTCTCTCTGTCCAGAGAGATTTTTGTGTTTGGCACATTTGTTGGTTCATAAATTAACATGTTTTCCCAATAGTTTTTCTACATGTGTGGTAGTCAAGTGATCTAACTACTCTGGACTGCCTGAGGCCATGTGTTCTTTCAATGTTTCCATTCATGCACAGCAGATGATGTCCAACAAGGCTGTAGAAGACAATTTCTAGGAAAAGCTGTGCCATACCAAAGAGTTTTTGATAAAACTGATTCATGGTGCAAAGAGCAGACACTGATTTGAAATAAATCGTGACTGACGATCAGTCAATGACCATTTCTGTAATCTTCATGCCATCAGTAATTTATCAAGGTAGTGTCCCTGATGTCATACAGCCTAAGAAAGTGAGGGAGAAATACATCACAGTTTGTGCTTTTCTAAGAACATTTGAAAATATTTCCATCAGTAAAATAATCTATGGGATGCTCTAAACAAGTAAAGATCAACCAGGACTGTAATACAGTACTTTTGACAAAAATTTTTCCCTAGAAAAAGGTAGAGATTTGATCCTTGGAACATTTAAATTAAAAATTTCTCATCTGATGGTTCAGCATAATTTGCCACTATGCTCTGGAACATAACTTGCTGGGTAAAGCAATCTGTCAGAGAAACTCTGATTAACTCTACTATACCCTTTAAAAATATGTCTATTTCCTCTGTGTTATTAAATATCAATCGTAGCTCGATGATTTTTTTGTTTGCTTCTTATTTTGTTAGCACAGTAAAAAGACACCAGATACAAAAATATCTAGTATTTGAAAAATGTTCTATAATTACATCTTTTTTGATGTACTCTTTTTGGTATTCACATCATTTAATTAATGCATTTGACTTTAGGTTTCTAAATGAGGAGCCAAGTTCCAGTGGAAAGAGACAGGCTGTGCCACCATACAGTGCAGAGCACAAGCACTTGAATCAGCTCCTAGAGCAGCCTTCCTCTCTCCACTGATTATAGAGAGCGCTTAGGGAGACTAACTTATACATACACCTTAAATTAGATACCTAAAGCAGATGGACTGAACACCTGTCTTTGTTTTCCACAGATTTTTTTATGACATTTGGCTTTAAGGAAGGGTTTTTTTTTTTGCAATAGGAGAGTACTCTGCTGTCCTGAACAAAGTATTAGAAATATTGTAACAATAACCTGATACAGGTAAGGTCATCCCCAGAATTCTCTTTCCCTCCTTTCATTTTCAATTTCCAAACAGCAGGTTCATATTTAAGATAAGGAGGAACATCTTCCTTTGATCTTTAGTTTGAGCTGATCCCTTTCCACAAAATATATATCTGTGGGCTCAATTCGAATACCCTGTTCCAAAAACTTTGACATAAAAATCTAAATTACAGAGATACAAACACTTCTGGCCTTAAATCAATGGGAAAAGTAGACATTGTTGAATGGTTTCTGGCTAAAACAAGAGCAAAACTTTTCTACTATTTTACTTGAGCTTCAAGGGTTTAAACAATTATTTAAAATTAAAATAATTTTTTCTAAAACTCCTTGCAGTAATAGATATAGAATAACTGTATATAGACTCGCAATACATCGTATGCTGTTGTCAGGCCTTTTTCTTACTGTGTAAATTAAATTACATTTTTCTGGCTTGCTCATACAGGAGCCTTTAGTAGCATGGATGACAGGAAAAGGGAACTGGTCATCTGGAAGGGAGAGGACACAGTAAGTATAGACAATATGGCTTTAAGAGAAAAAGTTGTGTTACTTTGTCCTCCCTATCTCCAGATAAAAGGCAGAACCACTTCTCAGCTCCTGGCTTTTTCAGGAGAAGTAGGGGGGTAACCCCAGAGGTGCAGGGAGGCAGAGCTAGCATGCTGTCTGCCAAGGGCTGACTTTCATATATAGGAGTGCATGCAGCCAGCCTGTGAAAACTGTGTTCCGTAATGGAATCTAATCACATAAAAGAATTCTCTTTATCATCTTAATTCTGTACAAGATTCATACATGCTAAAATTCTACATAACATCCAGAAAACTCTCCAGTGGTTAAAAGAGTGAATCAGTCACCGTGCAGTTTGGTGATCTGTCATTTGGAAGGCATTCTTGGCAGTGATGGACTGTACACTCAGGGTGACAGGGGCAGAAAGGGTCAGCTACATTTCCTGGAGGGGGAAATGTTGCAGAGTTTAACAAGAATACAAAGGTGATCTCTCTTTGCAATTAACAGGAAATTTCCAAATTGCTGTAATAAAAATAAATAGTCCTCTGTGCTAAAGACACAGAGCTGTCCAGGACTGTTAACAGTACAATCAATCTTATCTTGATTTTTATGGGGGAGGGAGGGGGCAACATTTTTATGATAGAACACAAATGAATACACTTCACATATACCTGAAGTGGCCAAGCAGTTGGACAAGATATCACTGTACATCTCTTCCAACTGACATGTACTATTCTGTTCTCCCACACTTCTGTAAAATTGCAGGTAGCTGCAATGAGTCTTCAGCACTGCCACTAGTGAAGTGTTTTTCACTGAACATTCTGTATTAATATAAATAATATTAATTCCAGGAGTTTTAGTGTATCATATTTAAATATCTTACCCTCATAAATCTCCATTTACATTGGTTGAGCTCTGCATTAGAGCTCCAGGTAGTCACCTGCATAACCAAAAGGTCCCAAATATCCTCATCAACCTGCCTCTGTCAAGGAGGGTTTGTTTCATATAACTATTCCTTATCTTTTACTTAGTTGTTTCATTTGGCCTTTGGGGATGAGGTTATTGATAACAAAATTTAAGCTTTTTTTGAAAAGGGAAATGTATTGTTTTTATTAATGGTTAAAGTTTCTCTGTTTACAGTTTTATACTGCTTGGAAACAAACCAGACATT
>JAAGNO010025199.1:0-27047 GCA_033439905.1 Ceryle rudis
TTATAAAAACAGTTTAAACTTGTCCTTACTAAAGATAGCAGTAAAGTTACATAAACTAATAATAATATTAATAATCATAATAATAATAATAATAACCAGAGAGTAAAACAAAAAACTAAGGCAACTCAAGTTTTATGCATTGGAATTAGAACAACTTCATCTGTAGCTACCCACAGCTTCCTTCTTCTAAGAATCACCTTTTATCAAGTCCATCAATAATTTGTGACTATCATTTCTCAAGCACATCAAATCACTGTTTTCATTGTATAGACTGTGCTAGCACACCCCTTTCCCACTCTCAGATTAGATTACGTTTATATTCAAATTCTCCAGAGAATCTCAAAAATACAGCTGTAGGATTCTGCCAGTGAAGTAGTTCCTTATTTAAAGAGGGAAATAGAGGGAAAAATTGCAGAAAACAATCCATAACTTTTTGTTTTGTTTGTTTGTTTTTCATTATTAGATTGGAACAAACCAATTCTAAGATAGAAATTCAACCACTGAAAAGAAATACATCAAAATAGAACTATGTAGAGATATACTAAAAAAAAAAGCAAAAAATGAAAAAGAGCACTTGTTCCCAGGAAGAAGGGAGGTAAGAACAATTGTGGAGGTTTAAAATTTTATTTTTAAAGAAAAAATTGTTCCACACACTTTCAAAGATGAACGCACCAGATGCACACATAGAAAGGAACAGACAAAGCAGTCCAGGGACACTTTCATCATTTGGATACTTTTTTTGTTAATAATTGTATGCTTTTCCCTTCCCTCCCCCTCCCATTTAAATTTGTTTTCAATTGTTGGCCAAAACCCCACCACTGTCTAGTGTTGCTTTTTTTTTTAATAGATCTTTTTTTTTTTTAAATCACTTCTTTATAAAATAAACATGGAGAGGAAAAAAAAGGACGTGCAGTCTGGATGTACGTCATAAATAGACATAGAAAAAGATAGAAGAAATTGGCTGAGATCGACAAATGGGTTATATAATAGCTTAATTTTACTGTAGGATGTTAATAATAATGCATGCTTAAAGTAAGTTGCATTTAGGGAAAGTAGAAAAACAGAACAGCAAGCAAGGACTTGGGGGACGGGTGGGGGATGGGGGCAGGGGTTGTACCATCCATGCCTCTCCAGAAAGGGCAAAGCACATTCCAGCGAGTTCTCTGCATTTCTTGGGGAGGTCAGAAAGGGAAAAGGGTGAGGAAAAATTGCAAGCTCTGCTAGGATGCACTTTTCACCCTGACTATGACCTTGTATTTGGATCAAACACTCAAAACTCCAGACTCCAGCCCTTAGTCTGGCCCTAACTCTCCAGGGCATTCCTGAAATAAGACATCTATTTTTCTGCCTAGTCAGACCAGGCTTATTCCTGTAAATGCTGATCAGACTGAGCAAAGGGTGAAAAAGTAGTTCTTATAAACACCCTGTGCTATGCTGGAAAAGGCTATGGCTGTAGTGAATATTTATTTGAAGTGGTGAGCAGCTGTTCAGATGTGCTGTCCATGATTACTATTGGGGGCCCACCAGTTAGCAGTATTTGGTATTGAGGCCATGTGATTTTGCATAGGCAAACCTGTCATTGCTAGCATTAAGAGTGAGACTTGTTTTTCCTATGCTATGAAAGGATTTAAAGTTCAAGAAGGTATGACTAATTTGTTTTATCTGAGTGTTTACTAAAGCAGGATCCCAAATATGTCCTGGACAGGTCCTTGGTTTCCTCTGAATTCCCTAGGTGACCCATATGATGTCCCTATTTTTCTTCTATGAAGACCATCATCCTGACACCAGAGTCTTTCTAAGAAGGAACTCAGAACCCTAGCAAAACATCCTGCTCTGTCTGACATTTTAGGAGAGGGTGAACTTTATATATAAAGCTTTGGACCCAGTCCATAATGAATCTGTCCAGGAGATGGGAAAAGGAGGCTATCAGCTTTCTATCAGGAATGCCAGCAAGATCATTTTGTAACCTATCATAAAGGTAATGCTGTCACCAATCTATGGAAGTAGGTGCCTATCTTGAGCTTGAATTTCTGGGAAGAATGGGGTTATCTTGCCTATAGATATGGCCAGTGGTACTTTTGTATAAATATGATCATAATCAGGTAGGATATTTTGGTACTTACTAACATGTGGAACAATAGCACCTCTAAATCCACTAAGAGATCGGTATTAGTTCTGGGGAATGTTAAATAACTATAAAACCCACAAAAAATGAAACACCCCAGATAATATTTAGATGTATTACAGAAAAGTGTCCAGTTCTGAGAGGAGTTATATGAGAAGATTCTTAACGCCTACTTCAGAAGTGATGAGGTTGCGCTGATTACCAGCACAGCGCATCTGTAGCTGGAATGTACCATGCCTTTGCTGGAAGACTGCACTGGACCTATCTCCTACATTCCTTTGGAAAACATGTTAGGAAGGGAAGAGGTCCAACCAAAGAAGAGGAAACCTGGTCAGGGTGATCTCAGGGACAGAACATGCAGGCTACAGGAAGCAAAACGTTGGACTACACAGGAAATTTTGGGGATTCATTTGTGGATCAGAAAAGATTGGCTAGGAATAGAAAAAAAAATTACAGAAGTGAGGCCTTTTGCAGACCTCAGTGGAGTTTTTTATTTGGTAAAGGCTAGTGTCCCTGGACACCACTCCCTACCAGGGTTCTGAGCCTCTGGTTTAATTGTACTTAGGGAGTTTCACAAAGAGGCATTTAAGCTTTGAATTTTAATCAGTATTTGTCATGACTTGCAGCTGGATTTTCAGAGCAGTGAAATATCCCCCTTCAGCACACTAGAACTGAGTGCTTTCTCTTTGATGCAAAACAGACTCTAAGGCATGGGTCTGGTTGCAAACTGTGTAGTCTGTGTCAGGCCACTCCAGCAAATGCTTACACCCTACTTGATGATAAATGACTAACTCATTGCATAAGGGTCTGGAAAAGCCTTTTACTGCCTGAAAGATCAAAAGAGCTAAAGAACCACAACTGGAGCCAGAGACACTTAAAGAGATGACAGGATTTTGTAAAGGAAATCTTGATGTTAGACTTTCAAGAGGATTTGAAGGGTACTAAGCAATTTTTTCTATACTTAGTCAATACAGAGGTGCTTGAACAGAAGCAGAGTTCTTTGGAAAATCTGGGTCCAGCAGTTTCTTCTGAAGCTAGGAAAAATCTCCAGTCTTTAAAAAAAATCTAACTGTAAAGAGTCAAGACTATATGTCCTAAGTTGAATATTGGATTCTAAATGCTCCCACATGAAGCTACACAGACAATATTTTATTACTTAACATTTAGCAAATTATTCCTCAGAAAGCAAAGATTAAAAAGAATAACCATTGCAGCCTTTTGTTAGTTTCAAAAACTTAAAGTAGATTGAAGGACTGGGAATACAGGCTATCTGTACTACCAAGGCTTACAAGCTTCTTGTTTGAAGGATTGAGCCAACTTTTTCAAATTAAAAAAACAAACCAGAAAACACATTTAAAAAGGAGGCATTTTTACAAAAAGCCCCTTGTTCAGCAGCTTTAATGACAAATTTTTTCATTTTTTGTTTTCAAGTTGCATTTTTAAATGCTGCTGGTGAAGGTAATACATATTTCTGTGTGTGTTAAAGAGCAAGGTGATAGATGGTAAATTGGAATCTAGGGCTGTATTACTGTTTCCAGGTTCATGCTAACCTCTGGAACTTCCGTATCTTCTACCACTCTCATTCTTAGGCTCCATCAAGCTGACAATTTATCTCTTTCCTAACACACAGAACCCCACATTGAGATCTGTGCACTGCAACACAAATCTATCAATATATCTCATTATTAACCAGCTGTGCCAGCTGCTTCTTCTGACCTGGTTGTCCAGCTATGTTGTTAATGCGCTTCAAATGTCCAGGATTCCGTGCTGACCTAACCACGCATCCCTCCTTGTTCGTCATATTTTTCCTTCTGTATTTTTATGTGCTGTAAGTGAACTTTGGAATTCCAGTTTACTTTATATATCAAGCAGCACCCTTTTAGGGTCATTTAAAGCCATATGTGCTGAGCAAGGATACTAATGACACGTCTAAGCAGCTGATACTATCAAAGTATCACTAAAAGGAAACAAACGGAGAATTTCCAGAGAACTGAAAAGCATTCATTTTTTTTGGTAAATTGTTTACCTCTAAAATAGAGAAATAGATACTGTTAGCTATGCATCTGCTTTTAGTTTCAAGATGTGTTAGTAGCATTTTCTCCTCTGGCTAGAATATTTTGGTAGTAGAAATATACATTAAATAGACAAGGGGAAAAAAAAAAAGCTCCGCAAAAATCTCCACTTCAGACATGTTTGTACACCAAGGAAGAGAAGAATGTTCCCAATTTCCAGTGACTTCTCTATAAAATTAATACACAAACACAAACTAAGAGACTTGGTTCTCTCTCTCCCCCTAAAACTGGTTAAGTACACTCTACAGCTGTTTAAAAGTTAGTGTATTTACTTTGTCCTAATATAAATACAAGGAACACTGGATCCAGCAAGAAAACCTCCTAAGAGCTATAGATGCACCATGGCTTTTCTGATTGCTCACAACTCTAGCATATGAAGAAAATGTGAGAAAATGAGTAGAAGAGGAGGGAGACTGTTGTACAGGACAAAGACCCATGAAAGAGAAGGTGGCGGGGGATTCTGTCAGGAATCTGGGAAACACAGTATTTCTAGCTGGTCCTTCTTGCTTGTAGTAATTCCCAAAACAAGCTGTTCATTTTTGCACACTTTTAACCTTTCTCAAAGGAGTATTTTTCAGACAACCAGCCAAATGAATGTTTAGCAGGCCACAAATAACAAATAGATTTTAGATTAATAAGAGTATAATATTAATTTTCAAGGCAATTCCTCATACATACACCCAACTCAGAATAAAAATCTGTTCCTGTAATTCCCATCAGTCATCCACACTAATTTAAACTGTAAAAGCAGAGTATTTTGTTACCTGGTTCACTATAAAACACAGAGAGAACAGAATAGCCTAAGAAGATAAATTAGCTATATCACTTCCCTTGTACCAGCTGTTTGTACTGGCAAAGAACTCCCTCATTCTAAGCCCTTGGGCACAGCTGAAGCTTGGAAATAAAAAAGATAATCTACAGTAAGAATGTCTACATGAGCACCACTGACAAAGACCCTCATGCCATCCTGTTTGGTTTTGTGTGTATGAGTTGATTAATGGGGCTTCTTTATAGCAATAAGCTAGAAAACTATCCAATACAAAAGCACATTTACAGCTATCAGAGCTAAGGAAATCACAGGGCTAAACCACCACAGCTCTCTGAAGTAAAGAATTTTTCAGGTGTTTGCCATAAGCTTATTATCTTTTCACATTCCTCCAAACTAAAGAGTATTTTGATGCTTCCAGTGCTAAGTAGCTCATCCAATATCATTGGCCTGAAAGCATTCTCACTCAACCATCTCTTTCTCCTGGGAGAAGGATCTGATAAGGTTTACTTTAGACTTAAGATTGACGTTTGTAGTTAGACCAGCTACAGCTTTTTTACATAAAGCTAAATTTATTTAATCCTAAAAGTCGGTCACAGGGGAAGAACCTTATCCTGAGGGATTCTGCAGCCACAAACCAGATCCTCATACCGACAAACTCAGTAGCAGAACTCCATCCAATAATTTGAGTGAGAGCAGGAAAAGTTTGGTCTAAACCCATGCAGCAAATGTTGCCTGCATATTTATGGCATACTAATACGTACATAAGCTTTTGCTTATCTGCAAAAATAAAGCAGCAAGGGTATCTTAGTGTCTCTTCCTTTTTTTTTCTGTGTACATAGCTATGAAGCAGACAGGTAAAAAATCCTGTCATCAGTTTGTCCAAATGCTAGTGAATACTCCAAAATTCCTTCCTGGTAATTGTATCCTGAGAAGACTTATACCATCATGCCATTTAATATGACTTTTTTAGAATGTACCCAGGAATATCAAATGCATGTCTCAAAAAACTTCTCAGGGATAATGATGTGGGAAAATTGAAGAATTTAGGAAGTGCTTAGACTGAGGACTGATTTGAATGTCCAAATCCTGAAAGATACTTGAAATGTGTGTCTATGTAAAGAGGGTATGTCATACTGACATACTTGATGGAACTAGTGCCTATCTGTCTGGCATATAAATGCTCTCTTAGATGCAGCTAAATCATAACCACATGAAGATCTGTATGTTTCATGAATGCTATTTTGTACTCAACCTTACTGTTGAATCCACATTATCCTCTGTGGAAGTTGTACACCCAAGTTACCTGATGCGTAACAGTCACTCCTATGATCTCCTCCACTCATATGTAATTACTCATACAGATGTTTTCATCTTGGATTCTTTAAGAAGAATTCAATTCCAGTGAACCTCAAAAGTAGACAAGACAGATTTTTCAGTGCAATATTTGTAAACACTTGGGTGCTAGGCAGCACTTGCCATTTCAGTTGAAAGGTCCTACAAAGTAATTTAATTCATCTCTCAGCTAGCATAAGCACATTACATTCTCAAAGTTTGTAGCTAGTCCAGATGCAAGGGACTCAATGGATGGAACTTCTTCCCTTGTTTTGTGAGAGGAGGGTCCAAAGCAAAGCAGATTCACTGACAAAAGGTTTCTCTTACAAACTTTTCTTCTGATAGCAAAGTACTGATCCTAGTTACGCCCTTGATAACCCCACTTCTTTTAGTATTTCCTGCTCCTTTTACAGACATAAATCAGTGCTATTAAGAACCTGCATTTGCACCTGTATACAGAGATAGCTGCTGTGCTTTTATCTTGGAGCTGTAAACAGAACAAAGCAAAGCAAAACCACACAAAGAAAAATATTGTCCACTTCTTAGATGGCTGAATAATTCAGGATAATCCTAGACGTTACTAATCTCTCTGGAAGACACTCAAGATCTAAAGCATTTCACTTCATAAGTCTCTTCAGTGAAGCAGCTGCAGCTTATTATAAAGGATACATGGGAAACAGTACTACTGCGGACCTTTAATAGTGTACACACTGGACTAAGGAAATTTGTTTGACAAGCTGTAGAAGAATACAGGGGTGTTAATGTATGAAGATAAATTGGGCTATACAGACACAGTGATGAATTCCAACTGAAAAAAATACATGATTTCCTGGAAATTATATCAAGCCATATATTCCAGTAACTGAGAAGAAACAATAAACCGTGTCCATTCACCACTGTGAACATCAGTCCCCAGTAAAATATGGAGTGAAGAGAATTTACAGCGTGATGGTTGGGAAGAAGCTTACTTACTCCAGGAGGCTTTGAACAAGATTCATTTCCTTGTGCCTTCATACCTAAACACATTTCTTTCATTAAACAACAATACTGAAAAGAGCATGATAAGTATCTGCATGTTCTCTTCTGCTAAGACCTTTTACATCCACTTTTAGGGTAATTGGGGCATAAGAGTTAAGAATGAAAGTGACCTATTCAAACTCATGTAGAAAGGGACTGATAAGCACATTTTCCAAATGAGGTCTTATCTGGCAGTACAGCCATGCTCATAATGTTAACTCTTCTTTGGGTTTCAGATGTCCATATATGTTGCTTCTGCTGTGGATTAACTAGGAATAATGTTATTCCCATATCAAGGCTGAAAGAAAGAAAGCAGGAAAAAAAAAAAAAAAAAGGTAGTTCCTATACTGGAAGTTATATCTTGACAGTGCAAAATCCTACTGGGGAATTAACTAGCCTGAACAAAATCCTGAAGAAATGCAGAGAAAAACACCTTAGTTCCAGCTGCTGCAGCTAAAATGAATTAGACAGGAGTCAATAGAAATTTTTGATCTGTAATTTTCCTCATGCTACAAGAAGTTTTTGGAACTTCAGAGATGACGACAAGCCATTCAGTGACTTCCTCAGCCAAGAACAAGTGAAAATATTCCTCAGAATTGATACAAGAATTGCCTCACAGGCATGCTGAAAAGGCTAGGCCAATTTCCCATCTGCAAAATAAGGTGATGTTGGGTATGCTAAACCTTTGTTTAATACCTCGTTACCTGTAGAGCAAAAATGTTATGCAAGAGATTGTTACTGATGAGAAGATAACTACCAAGTAGACTGCTCGTAGATTACCATTGGGAAGAGGTAGAAAACCCTAGGTGGAAAACCTGATATTGAGTAAACATAAATAAATACAGCCACAGTTCTTCCTCTGAAAAGGATAAAAGGGAACGCCAGCCTTCTGAGCAGTATGTTAGGTGGTGTTCTGTCAGATCAGTTCAGAGGATGTGAGATGCTCTTTCCTTTTGATTGTACTAATGTTTAAATGCACCAGAGCCCCCTTGAGAATTCATGCAGAGGTGTTTGGAGACAGAACGGCAATGACTACTAATCTGTGCTTTGAAGTCAATTCTCCTACTAGGCAGCACTTGTAACTGCATCAGAAATACAATAGAGCCAGCTAATGTATGAACTATCTAGCTCCAAAGCACTGCAGGGGACCCCTTTGTATAGGAGCTTTCAACATGTGAGCTAGTTCTGTCTATCGTCTGGAAAAGACAAGAAGGGATAGTGCTGTGATTCAGGCATTTTGGGATGGATTTTTGGCAGGCCTTGTTGTTTATTTGTTTTTATGGGCAAGTTTAATACTAGCTGGGAAGTGCAGAAGCATAAGGAGAGGGGACCATTTTTGCAGATTTCCTTTTCAAAGTTCATGATTACAGTGGTGAAAAGATGCTGCAGGCAAGTTTGAATCCTCTTTTTCAACGTAGTAAATGACTGGAATAAACTCTGCTGTGATTCAGAAGCCAAAGCTTTAAGCTGTTTATCAGAGGTTGCATTATAGCAAGAAAGTGGCTGGCAAGGGCATTTGTGCTTTTTTCATAACAGACTGGATTAGAAAAGAAGCAGATTTCATTCCAAAAGTTAACCTACTTTAATATCATGGATAATGATGATACTTGGGTGTATTTCAGAAGCACAGGTAATGATAATATGTCTATGAATAAATCCAAGGAGCTAGGACACCAGAATTCTTCAGGTCCATTCAGACTTCAAGGACCTTTTGAACAAAAATTCAGGATGACTGACTTCTGCTACTGATTAATTTTGCTTACCTCATTGGTAAACTAGATGGCATTGGCATCCTTTCTCCATTAACTTCACAGCAGAATAAGATAACGTATATCCCTCTGTCACAAATATTTAATTGTTTTCTTTGTTTCTTTGTTACACAAGTGGAGCATTAAATTTCAAAACGTGTTGTGGTTGTGGGTTTTTGTTTTTATTTTTTTTTCCCCAAAAAAAACCAACCAACCAACCAAAAACCAGAAAAACAACCCCAAAACCCAACAAAAAAAACCCCGAAACAAACAAAAAACTACACAACAAACCACAACAAGCAGTTAATATTCATAGACCAGGTCAGATTGCTGTGGAATCACTATTAAAGAGATATAAATCCATACACTTCAATAGTTTTTTCATATGACTACTTACTGTATTATCTGAAATATTTACATTTAAATTTTAGGGTCATTGTTAGAAAATCAACTAAAAGATGACTTTCCGTAGCTATTAACCATCATGTCTGAACTTCATGGTTTAGCAATTCACAGGAGCATAACAATCATGAATACCCGTGAAATGAAAGTTAACTGCAGATCAAGTTTAATAGGATGGAAAGTTAATTAAGAGAAGCTAAAAAAAATAATTCTTATCATATTAGACTTTCCTCTACTATGAAGTACATTATATGGTTAGATTTTAATAGGAAAGTCTATTACTTTCTCATAGACTTAATTTCCTTTATCTGTATAAGCCACAAAATTTTCTCATGCAGATTATTTTTTTTTTCTGATGAATTCATTATTCAGATTCTTATTCTTAAACACAAACAAAACAGAGATGCAACTGGAAATATTATGTTAAATGAACAAACACTTCATTTGGGCAATTTTGCTATTGGCAAAACTTGTAGCTTTGAACTTGGTGGATGAATTAAAAAGGTGTTCAAATTCTAACCTTAGTGTCCTGAGATTTACTGGTTTATTAGGGTATTAATGAACAGCAGTGTTTTGAAGATAGATGTAAAGTTTTGCCTTCAAAAGACTCATTATAAACACTTGAGCATGTCTGTGTCCTTCTTTGCCTTTTGCAAAAACATGAACAGGCATGTGGACCAACATTAACCTGGAGAAGAACTGGCAGATATGCCTGTTGTTCCCCGTGTGTAAACACTGCATGCTAGCTTTTCATGGTAAATTTCAATGTTTAATGCAAAGTGGCTTATTTTCACAACCTTCCATGGCATTGAGTTATCCATCAAAATGGAAGCATGCCAGAAGCCAAATTATCAACTGCTTGATTTCTACTATATGTTACACAGGTACATGCAAAAGACACTCTCCTTCCCAATTTCTAATCATTTCAGGTGCCTCAGTCTTGGATATGTGAATGTTCCATGTTTTCAGAAGTTTGCCTTTGCTTGTTTATTCAGTAATGAATCCATAAAAGACAGTCAAATATCTTTCACATAAGTTGTTATTGCCACACTATAGCTCCATCAAAATTCCTTATTACTATCTTATTTCACTGTCTGGTAATTTAGCAGTGGTAAACTCAGCTGAAAAATACAGAGAAAGGGAACCAAGTGGCAATTCAAACATATAACTACAAAGAGAAGAATTCAGCATAGAAGCACTAAGCTTTGGGATAAGAAGACAACTGTATGTATTCTGTCTTCATAGGTAGGGAGGCAGTGTGTAAAGTTAATTGGAAAAGCACTTCATTCCTGCTCTTTCCTCAGCTTCACCTTTCTCTTAGAAAAATACATTCCACTTTAAAAATTCTACCATGGGGTTCCATGCTTATTATGTCTTAGTGGATGCCTTTCCAACTTTAAAAATATCAGATATATTTTCAGATGTAGAGATTTTCTTCCTATCAACTCCCTGCCAACCCAAGTTTGGGATCTGAGAACCAAGTTCAGATCTGCTATCATCACCAACTCATAAGGAAAGACTGTGGGTCAATGTATGCCCTCAGCAACCTTGCGGCTTCCCTACTGCCTTCAGTAGTTTTACAGAAATACAGCTGACTGATCGTGTAAAATGGCTGTAGGTAAATGACTCCAGTGGAGAAGTGAAAAACCGATTGGAACTCATCCCCCAACCCCAGTGCTGTGTAAGCTCCATAGGGACCAACAAGACACAAAACTGTTAAAGCCAGTGGACTGGACTCTAAAAGCAAGCACACATACCAGTGAGGATGAGGAAAGACTATTTATCTACAGCATTCAGGTATAACTATGGGTGAATTTATTAGTGAAATTCTTCTTTTAACCTTATCAGTAGGGTCTCCTCCTAGCATCTCTGCAATTGTTAAGTGCTCTTTTTCTCCATGTTTCTCTCAACTAAAGCCTGTTAGTGAGTCACCTAAGGAAGCATCCTTCTAACCTCTCTGGTTACAGTATTTATAAAGTGGAGACAACAGTATTCATCCCTCTTACTAAAGGCCTGAAAAGCTTCATTTTAATATCTGCAAAATATTTTTGAAGTCTGAAATAAACAGTGTTACTCAAGTACTTTCTGGACAGTACGTTTGTGGTCAAGCATGCTACCTGACATACAGGGCTGGATGTTCTGTCAGATAAGACCAAGAAGATCCAGAATACTATCAAGTGCAGAAATATAAATAGAAGTTCAAATGACTTTAAAGACAGAACATTTTTTCTAAGCAAAAGGAGAGTTTGGCTCTGCTGTCCTGAAGAATACTAATGTGCAGAGTACAAGTGTTATCAACTGGGCTCAAAAAAGTAAGGGAAAGTCAGAAGAATCTGTGCCAGATCTCAGAAAACCAAGAGGCATTTCTCATGTACTTAAGCTGTGTAGAATTAAGTAGAGCACTGTAATGAAATACAGTAAAAAATGTAGATTTTATGCACCTTATAAAAGCAAGCTATTGTACTCTACAGCTGAGCTTTGAAACGCTCTGGTTAAACTCTTTCTTCTATGTTAAACCATAGCGATTTTTTTTTTCAGACTGCGATTTAAGGTTGAACTAATTCTATATAGTGACTTTTTTCACATATACATACTCATCCTTAATCCTACAAACTACTGAATACTTCCTACTTTAATTAATCCCAGTGAAAACTGAAGGCACTCAACATCTCATCAGGCTGTCAGTTTTTCCAGCCATGTGGTTAATGCAATTAATAACTATGCATGCAATGCATATATACAGGAATCTATAATTATTTAAATTTTTTGACCATGAAAGTATTGAATTTGCATCCAAATTCCAAACTGCAATGGAGATCCAAGTGCTGATTGCTTACTTTTCCAAACGAAAAATCAACATCCTGTTCATAAATGCTCTGGACAAAAGGTTTGGAAGAGAGTTATAAACAAGCGAGGAATGTGGTGAAAAAGTTCTGCAGTTGGTATTCTAAACCCATTATAAAACATAGTCACACAGGAATTCCTTGTGCATACAATTTTTTTTTTCATACATGCAATGAATATCCTAATTCACCGTTTCTGATCTGATGTTCAGTTCTGGCAAACTGTCCTACATCTGAAACTTAAGAGCATGATTTGCTACTCACCTGCAGTAATTTCACACTGAAAATAATGCTTATATGCATTATGACTAAATTACATTAGCACTAAGTGAGAGGTAGTGCATGTGCATCATTAATTACATGAGAATCACAGAGGCCTGAAATGTGACATGCAGGCCATCTCCTGGGGAAAAGTACAAGATATTACCAGCACTCTGTTTTCATACCTAAGATATTTGCTATAACCATCTGAAATCTGTCATCATATTATGTAACTGAAGAATACTTATGTTTTTATATATATATACTTATACACATATGCGTATGTACTACATATTACATACAGATACGTTTATACACACATATATATACATATATATATATTCCCCCCCTTAATTCCTATTTCCAGCACCTTTCCCGGTGCTCCAGTTAGAGAGACAGAACTCAAATTCCTTGGATTTTATAAAAGGAAACTGCATTTGTCACCCCTTAATCCTCCAATGCAGAGAATCTCTTTCCTCCGCACCAGTTCCCTGTGCTTATTAAGCTTTCTGACTATTTTCAGAACTCAGGCTGTGTATAAGCAGAGGCTTCACTGTAATGGTGCAGAGAGATAACAGTGCTTTTCTGCATGGCTTTGTCACTGCTACCCCTGAAATGATGTGTATAGTTCTATGCATTTCATTACCAGAAAACAGCAGCAAAAGACAAAAAAAAAAGGACAAAAACTGATAAAGAACTGCTGTTCAACAAGGAACAACGATCATTGCTCTGAGCTGATGTCTAAAATCCTTAATTTCACTGTAGATAGTTCAATCGTCTTGCTTTGCATTAGCTGAAACCTCCTTTGAATAAGAAAATTAATGTGACACACCACAGTAAAAGCTGTCATTGCCCTAACATGATTGGATCCCCAGAAAAGATGACCTCCTGGAGTGTGTATCTGACAGGATCCTACAGAAATCTGTAGGATAAAAATGCAACCTTTGTTTAAAAGTGAAGGAGAGATTAACTAAGAATTGAAAGTGAAAGAAGAATTAAGACTCCTAGGTCTTATTTCAAGTTCTGCCATTCAGACAGTCCTTAAGGGCTTGCTTCAAAAAAGGATTAACTATCTCTTGTCAGCATATAAATCTAAAATTTAGATCTCTGATGGAAGTGCTCAGCTGCACTAATATCCACAAAGCTCCTCTCAGCTGCCGGAAAAATTATGGCAATATATCCATAAAATGTTGTTGGAGATATTGGACATTCACACATGCAGTCATCTCCAACTGCTAAAATTCATTTTAAATAAGCAAGTTGAATGTGTAGCTGGCATCAGCGTTTAAATCCCAATAAAATCCAAAACCCAGTATTGCTTTAATAGAGATTTTAAGGCAAAAGCAGTAGGTATCAGTACCAACTGATATTCCAAATAGCATCATAAAGCTGGGCCTTCACAAAAAGTCTGTTTTTAAAAGTACTCCAAATGGCTGTTACCTCATTTGGTGCTCAGATTCCTAATTAATTAGGTTTAATGGAAGCTAAAAGCAAATTTGTTATGGTAAAAGAAAGGAAAATGTTCAAGTTGCTCTGGATACTTTAAACATTTCCATGAATATAGCATTCTCACATGAGAAAAGCCAAGACTTGCTGCTCTTAACGAGTTTCTTAAAGTATCTGAACTGGCAGCTTGCATTTGGATGCTTGCCCCTGTGATACAAGCCAACACAAAACTTGCAGCTTGTCATCAGGAAGAGAAGGTCGTCTGGGAGGCAAAGAAATAAAAAATCACCAGAAGACTAACAAATCTACCAGTTCAACAGTAAATGAGGTATAGATGACCGAGATTCATTTTTTCCTATGCTATCAGTTCTTTGCATTTGCTGTAGAAAGCACTACTGGAGCACTCATTCTTCAGCAAAGAACTGTGTAAATATCTTCTCAGAGGGGGTAAGATAGGGAACAAACTACACACCAGGTTGCCCTACTCTTTCCCTATGGAGGAAAAATTTCTACAGTCAGAGTGAGCTTGACACACAAACGGCTGCTTTCATCTTTAAACAATCCTGTTATTAGAATAGAAGTGCTCTGGGCACAACATTTGCAGTTTGTTTTACCAGCTATTACTCACAAAAAATAATGTCCCTAGTGAAGGAGACTTTTCTCCCCTGTGTCTCCAAAATCCTTTTTGTTTGCTTTCCCTTTCCAAGGGAGAAGTGATAGATACAGAAAAGAGCAAGCATATGTGGAAAAGATCACACAGTTTCAGGGATGGACTTTTACCATTGCTATTCAAAATATAATGAAAAGCTATGAATGAAACAAATATAAGATGCTGAAATATTGTGTCCCAATGTCTTTGATAAATGTAATTAAAGGTTTTATTCTTCTAACACAATTTGTACAGAGCTAGTGACAGATGTTTCCTATGGAGAAAAGTTTGGTTTAATGTTCTGTAGACTCTTAAGTGGGGAGAAAGGAAGCTGAAAAACTGAAAAGGAATAGTAAAAAGCTCCCAAGTTACTTAAGGATGAAGGTTACTAGTCATATTTTCAGAAATGAAAAAAAGAGACAAGTTTAGTGAAATCCCCATACAATACTTATGACTACAAAACTTTTATTAACATTTATTTTGTTTCATAATAGGATACTTTGCTAGAATGTGAACTTTTGTTTGTTTCTTTCTTTTTTAAAGCATCAATTTCAAAATGAAAAGGCATTTTAAGACAAATGATGAAATTTGCATTTTAGGAGTCATAAAACATTTTCTTGTTTTGGATTTAACCCAGACAGTTCAAAGGAAAATAGTTGGCAACCCCACAGCTCTTTGCCAACACCAAATCTTCACTTTCTATCAGAAAAAAATACTGGGGCACAAATATTTTGAACTACCTTCCAGTCTCTGTATTCCCTCTGGGTTTATATGGCACGTTTAAGCATGTGAAGTAAAGGGTTTCAGGCAAACCTGAAAACCTCTCAGTTATCAGGAACTAAAGCTCAAAAGCCATTCATCATTTCATGCTTAGAGGTCACTCATTCTACTGCTGTGTAGGGCATGTCACAGCATTTTTTCCAGGGGAAGGCTGCCCGTCAACCCCTGGAATAAGGGCAGATCTGGTAGTATGCCCAGTCTACCACATAAAAAAGGTACTTTTTTATGTTTTGTTTCAGATACATACATACTCCTGCTACACTGCCAAGACCCTTGACTTTCTCTCCAGCCGTAAAACTCTCCTTAATCATCCCCAGAGCTCTCTGAGTCCCCAGTTCCCTGGTGGAGATAAGAGATTTAGAACCTCACCAAAGTCACCTCCCTGCTGTGAGTTCAACCGTGAGATGGAGGTCCACTATTTCAGACTATGCACAGATCTCAAACCTGAGAGCTGCACTCACAAAACACCTCCCCCAAAATGCTGGGATGGTGTTGCTGCTTTCCGAGTTATACAAAAGACAAAGACTTGAATTAACAGAACTTAACAGCGCGAGAAAGAGGTAAGTCAAGGTTCGATCTATTTGTTCCACATTTGCTTGTAAAGCACCTAAAGAAGTTTATTCTACTCCTCGATTTCAGTTCCCAAAAATGCTACTTTTAGCCAGAACATAAACATCTGTACATAACAGATGTATAAAAATACACACATGTACAGAGAGAGTGCGTTCATGCACATGCTTTGCAATATATTAATGATCTGTGTTTGAACACTAAAAGAATTGTCATAAAGGAGAGCCACAGATTCTAGAGGAAATCTAGATCTCCAAGCACTCCATAGACACTTGTTGCTTCATGGAGAGAAGTCAGAAGAAGAAATTAAAATGACATTTTGATACACTAGAAAATGCCCGGAACTAATTACAGGGCTATTTTTGCTCAATTTGACTGTCAAATATAAAATTTATGGAGTACCCAGGAATTAAAAAAAGCTCAAAATTGCTTTGCACTTCTGCTGTCCTGCAAAGACAGAACAAGATTTTTCTCCTTTTTGATGCCTTTGACATTTATCGTTCTGATACTGACTCAGTATCAGTGAGGAGACAAAAGTGTTGGAATTTTATTGTTGCTCTAAAAGAAGCTACTTTTGAGTTCAGTTTGTCTGTAAAATAGTTGTAGTTCCTCTTGAGTGCCAAAAGAGGAGCTGATGGTCCTTATAATACTACTCTATGGGACCAAACACTTCAGTCTTTATAACCCTCAGCAGAAGTAGAAAAAGAAGTCCTTGAGTGCGGCTTTTTTTGTAAGGCTTTAGTAATGTATTTATTAGCACAATGAAAATGCAAAATAAATTACATTTTTGAATTAGTGCACAGCAGAGATTTCAAATCGCTCTAATTATTATTATTTTTTTTTTCCAAAACTTGTATGGTCTTTGTCTCCTGCTCCTCACACAGCATTTAAGGTAACTCTCTACACTTCACATCACTCAGGAACTGGTATTCCCAGATGCTTACAGTTGGGATAAAGCACTGATTTCCAGCTCTTTTGATTAATAAATGGGAACTGAAATAGAGAAGCAGAATGAAGTCAAGCTAAGAACCCCTTTGATATAATTATAAACTTTGGTATCTCATGACCTACTTGGTTTGAAAGTGAAAGTAGAATAGGTTTTCCTGCTCTACTGAGGTATCATTCCAAGTGCTATAGTTCATGTGAATATTGCTACCTTTGGATTTCTAATACATAAGGCACCTTCAGGTCTAGGCATGATAACTGAAAGAAATATATAATAAAACCCTTTAGACTGAAAAGTGTATCTCTGTCCCTAATATCTATAAATGCTCAACACATTTTCCCCCTAACAGATACTACAAATCTTTCAGAAATCAGATTATTCTTGTTTAAAGCTAATTAATCAGTTGCTACAGGTGTTTGAGGGTCTAAATATACATATATTTACTTTTGATACAAAATCTGTTCCTGAGTCATGTGCTAGCTCTTCTCTTCCACCAAATGTGTCATTGGCTATTTTTTCTTTCTTTCCCATATATTTTATGAAGCTGAAAATCAAAGCTAACAGGGACAAAAAGCAAGTCCCAGCAGGTTGAAAATATCACGTCTTAGTATTTTAGACATGTGTCAGCTTGATAACATAGGCACAGCACTAGAGGGATTGCCAGAATGTGACAGTGCACATGGCTTCAAGTTTAGAGAACATGTTTTTAAAAAAGACTGGAAGGCAAGAAGGACAAGGTATCCAGACTGTGGGTCTGATCCTGATCTCCTCCAGCTAAGTCAGGCTGGAGAAAATGGGAAGATTTTGAAGCAAAATTCTGATCAGGATGCAAGTTCAAATGATGGAAGTATTGATATAAAAGATCTATATATTGCAGTACACTTACAATATTGATTTACATAGCTTGAGCATGATTCATTCCATTGCATGTGTTAACCCTACAGGAGAAAGTAGTATTTAATGAAAATGATGCCACAGTGTTTCCTGATATATATTTGGCTTTTGTATACCTTACTTGCTTCTTCCTCCATTAACAGATTAGGAGTTCTATCTACTTCATAAAAATATGCAATAATGTTACCTGTCACAGCAAGTGAAGATAGCATTTAGTACTGAAACCTTAAGATTAACATAGTTTGCTTGTACATTTTTAAGATAGTTAGCACTACAGTACCATTTTGGTGTATTGCACAGCAATTTGTACCAGAATATCAAAGTCCATTAAAATATTAATTAAATCTCTTTCTTTCCCTTCATCTCCAATGCTTTTAGCTAAGTATTTCATTTACCCTACCTTACAGGTAGGCAAATGAGCAATATAGATGCACAGTCGCAGAAGAAATCAACGGCAGAGCAGCAGCATACCAGAGTTCAGGGCGTTTATCCTTGGCTTTAACAACTCAACCCTCAGCTCTCCCCCTTGCTCAGTGACAAATGTCACAAGAGCTGAAGGCAGCAGTCTGCCTGGAGACAGAAAGCAAAAGTATGAACTAACTATTTTAAGTGCCAGAAATCCATAAATACACGTAGTGGGATAAACCAGAGCACAACAGGACCTTCCACAGCAATCTCCTGTGCTTGAGTGAGCCTCTCCCTGCAGTGGCGGGCTAGTTGCAGGCATCACAGAGACTACATAAGGCAAACAAAAGCAACCATTCAGCAGGACACAGCAGCTTTACCACAGCCTGGAGGTTACTGTCCTCATGCCTGGACACTTGATTTACTCATCACAATACTCCAATATGAAGGTTACCCTGAACTTCATGATGCAAGGGGCTAAAACTCTGATTGTTCTGCTCCAATAACCTGACATTCGAGCTAAAAAAATAGTTTCTTTTGCTGTTAGCCTCATAACTGGACTGTTCTGGTCTATCTGACAGAGGGCAGCATTACACAAACCCACAAGCTTGTTGATTATAACATAATTTTAAAAGCAGTTGCTTTACTTAAGCAATTGCCAAGAAAAGCTTTGGATACAGTAAGAACTAATAGTTGTGAAAAACACACAGAGATCTAATATATAAACCAAGCAAGCTTTAAATACTGATTCAATTTTGCTGTAATTAATAGTATTCAGTAATGTTTCTCAGATCATACGTGAAATAAGAAAATGGAACTGAGCGTAACAACATAGGTTCTTACTGGTGAAAGAAAACTTATCTTCTTTTTATCCCTCTACAACTACAGGAAATATATCCTGCATAAGTTAAATGAAATAATTAAATCAAGCAATTACATGTTGGAGACCTGAACATATGCCATCAATTTCCTTTTCTGATAACTCTTAGATTAAACAGGTAAGCCTTATATCGCACCACTGTGAGAAAAGTTCACAGATTTCATCGTCTCATCTTCCCTTCAGAACAAACTAATTCCTGCAAAAAACCCTGGGATTTTTAGGTAGTGTAAAGGTATGTGTAACCATTCTTTTTGTGATGTTGTTGTGAACATTACCTGCAAGAAAACTAGCTGCCTCTTCCCTCGCTAACTTGAGTTGATCTGCTGATGCCAGCTGATGTATGCTAATGCACTGGGGCTTTCCGTGACACTAACATGGCTAGTACATTCACCAGGAACAGAACTGAGGATACCAGGAAATGTACCACTGTACCAGAAAAAGGATGTTTTTTTCTAAATAGCATTTCAGTCTAAGCAGACACCTGAAAACTGATTTCTTCTGCCTTATGCCTTACTGCGGATTTATGACGCATATGGAAGAAGACACTACAGATGCAGTTCCAGAACTATGTTCAAGTTATAAAAGTAAACATCAGCAATACAGTTTTTACCGGTATCAGTTAAGAGGCAGACATCACACAGGGACACACAGAAGACTGACCCATAGGGTGAAGATGCACTACTCTTTGAAATCTTACATATGTCCTATTTTTTTTGTCTCCTAACTATAAATGAACTATAAACTGTGGATTTCAGAAATACATTCCCATAGATATCATTTCAGTTGCACATGCACAATGATATTCCCTTCCCAAGAATGCCTTTTATAAAAAGGCCTACGTCCTTTCCATTTAACATACAGCCTGCACCCTGCATAGCGTCTTCTAGTGCCTAGAGCACAGATATCAGGAGTTCTTAAGCTAAGATGTCAGAATGCACATACAAATTCTCTAAAAAGCTGTATAAGAAGTCACTTTAGCATTATGCCAGTAAACCATTTCTAAGAGAGAAATGATAACGAGTTCAAAAACTTTCCAGCTGCAAACTTTGTCTGTCTTTAGAAGCTGTGAGGACATCTTGCAACTTCCTGCCTGAAGGCTCAGGGTGGCACTCAGAATGTCATTCAAAGCTTGGTGCCCCTTTGTGGACCCCCCTCAGTCATGTGGGGAGTGAAGGAGAGGAAGGGAAGGGGAATAGGGATGACAGAGCAGCAGGGAGCTGAACACCAGCTTATGAACAGAGAACAGAATCACATAACAACACAGGACCAATGGACTCCAAGACACACTGACAAAACAGATGGACACAGACAAGACATAAGATTGCTACTGAGAAATTAAAAAAGTGGAAAAAAAAAAAAAATAAAGTAGATATATAACGCTGAGGCTGCAAGAAGCAGCCGATGATACTGGCATAACTCTTCCATAAAGATGAAATTATAATACAACTAAAAATTAAAACTGAAACTATACCCCCCAAATCATACACTACAGACTTGCTTGGTTAGCCTGAATGTGTAGCTCTGATGAAACACAAGATGGCATCATCACAGCCCATGCACCGATTAATGAAGGCCATGGTTAGTTAAATCAGCTAAACTACAGCATGCCATAAAAATGATCTTGCACTGACCCAGAAATAAAAGGTATGACAGATATTCTGCATTGCAATAAAATTCTTTTTATGCCATCTGTGGTTTGTAGGGCTTGCTTTGTTGGAAGAATTTTTCCCGGGAGAACGCAGTGGTAAAGGGGAGTCTTTTTCTTCTTCTGGGTGTTTTTTTCTCTGAACTCAATTAAAAAATAAAAGGGAAAAGGGAAAAGACAGGATAGAGACTTTGCAGAAGTTTAAAGGAAAAGTGGGGAGAAGAGAAAATAGAAAGAAAGGAGGGGTAAAATTCTTCATTCTTTTGTACACAACTTTCTTGGGATGTCTGAAAATGTGGATTTCTTAAGGATGGCAAGAAAAGATTTTGTTGCCTTTATTGGTTTGCAGATCCATATCTCTTTTGTGAGATGATTAAACCATTATTTTGTTGGAAGAACTCCAAAAATATAAATTGAAAAGTACAGCAATGGTTTCAAAAATTAAAAAATAGCAATATGGCACCATTATGAGCCAAAAAAAAAAAAAAAGGGAAAGAAATATAATAGAAACTAAAGTATCACCAAAAATTCATGCGGCACAAGATGAGGTGAAACGACAGAAAATGTTCTTCAAATATATACAATGTATATATCTATCTATATATACACAGTGTATGTGTGTACATATCGATGGATATACCTGTATAATTTTTTATTCTCCCTGCCCCAGCCTATCCCAAGGCTAATTGGTAGATGAAATTATCAGTTAAAAGTAAACAAATCAATAAAAGGAAGAAAAAAAAAAAAAAACCTCTAACAAAAAATAAATTAACATGCTTAGTTCACCAAGAAATAACAATATCATGCATCTGTTCACGCCAGCGGATGCCAGGGTTAGATGAAGGCATGAATTTCTGTGTAAACATGTGACTGGATGATAGGGGCTACTGCTGATATTGGTCATTTATTACTTTAGCATATACACATACAGATATATATGCACACTGTATATATACTGCATATATAGATAAAATATCCTCATGAGTGGGGCTTTTGGAGCTTACATAGGAAAAGAAGACCAATATGCTGAAAAACAAACTCAGTGTACTAATATAAAACAAGAAAACAAATATTCCTATAAATCATCCGCATGATTGATTAGTAAAACTTGTTCATTTGTTTTTGTTTTGGCCATAAGACCGTAGCTAGGAAATTCCATCAAACAAGCGATGCTATTACACCTGGGAAGTACCGTGGATGAATCCACCTCCTTTGAGTCTGTGAGATGGCTCAGCCTGTGAGAGGGGAAGCTGACTTCTCTGCATACTCTGAGGCATAAGCCCAACTTCAAAGGCTATTTCTTGTTCACAGCATGAGAAACGGAGCAGAACTGCTTGACAGAGGGAGAGACTGGGGACAACTAGGCACTGGATTTGTGGGTGATAGTTCTTTGAGGAGAGCAATGAAAATTTCCTGTGTGCTTCAAGAAGGTTGATGAAGTTAATGGAGGACAATAGCTAAATCAGCTCTTCCCTTTTTTTCTTCGGTCAAGGTTTCTTCACTCCCAACATACTGCTTTTTGTATTGTGCTGGCTGCTTGTAGACTCTTGGAAGAGAGATTCTGCTTGTTTTCTGTAAATAAATCTCTGACCTGGGCAACCTGCAGGTACATGGCTCTGCAGCTTACATGGGTGGAAGCTTAACTGTCCTAGCCCATAAATGAGGAGCCTGATGGGTACAGGCCAGAAAATTACAGATAGAGACACCATACCTACAAGGTACGTGTCTCGTGTATGGGTATACACTATAAAACACTGTGTAACTTCCAGTGCAAACAACTGCAGGTTTTGGCATCTCTATTGTTGTTTCCAGTCCCTTATGGGAAAGGCTTACCAGTCTGTTTAGACAATGCCAACCTTATGATATATGAAGCCTTTTGGGAAACAGAATAAATTTCTCTGGAAAAAAGTCACCTAGGAAATTCTTGGGCTTACAAGAAGGGAAAGCTAGCAAATGAAATAGGGAAGAAACATGTACTATGTTAAGCCAGAGAGCTAGGATTAAGTCCTACAGGCCATTTCAAGAGGTTGCACTATGGGCTTCAGGCTAAGCAGTAAGCATTTGGGTCTTACTGTTTTGAGTAGTGCAATGAGCAGCTTGGCCTATGATCCCAATCAGCTGCCCAGCCACCAGCATCTAGCCTGCCTGGTGCCACAGCACTGCATTAATGGGCATACTTAATGAGAACAAGGGCAATGGTATGAGGACACAGCAGCAGCTGCTGTCAGGGAAGTATAACTATCATACTCAAGGCTTTGAAGTCTCAATAAGATTGGACTGTAGGGGTACTCCTCATTTAGACTGGGAAGAGATACATGCTTGCTTTCTTCATGATGACACAGTGTTTCCTAGTTAAGAGTAAAGATATTTCCATTACAAATCTTTCATTGTGAGTGTCTGAGTGACCAAAACACCACCACAGAGCTGTGCTAAAAAGCACAGGCTCGGGACTCTGGCTTCAGCTTTGAGGAACTTGAATATTTGAGCCTCAGATCTCACCAGAACAGGCCAGAAGAGAATCCTCCATTCATACCAGAGAAAAGCATCATATTTCTGGCACAGAAACCAGAAGGTTTTCAGACATGTACCGAGACAAGTGAAATTTTCTTAGAGATAAGAGAAGGGTTGTTCTTGACTGTAAGTAAATGTTTCTTCAGGGGAGATGAACAGTTTTACACCCCCTGTATCAATTAGAGTAAGCCATTCTGGGAGATTCAGAGATCTAAGGGTATCCAGGCTTGACTGCAATACTATGAACAGCAAGTATATTTTATCCCCGAACCTGCAAAGGCTTCTTTCTCATTATGTAAAAATAAATGGGGTTTGGATTCACTGCTGTCATTACCACTTCCTTATGCATACATATGTGTCTACAGGGGATGCCCATATGCTACCTCAGTCAGGACAGGTCCTGTTACAGCTCCTGGTTTCTAAAAAAGGATCCACATAAATCCCAACAGAAGTCACTTTTGGAAGAGGGGAGTGGTAGCCAGCCTGCTACAGTGAGTGTTTCAAGCTAGCAAGGAAAATTCTGAGGGAAGCAGAGTGAGGAGATTGCCTTTACACCATCTTCTTTTAAGAGACAGAAGTGTCCAGATGCAAATCATATGCTTACTGAGATTCAGGTCTTGGATTCAACAGACAAAGTTAAGTGGCAGTAAGACCCTGCAAATGGTTCTCATGTGATATTTAGCCTCAAAGAGGACATGATTTTCTGTCTTTTGAACTATCTTTGAGTACACCAAAAACCAAAGTCTTCAGAATGACTCTGTAGGACATTCTGAACCAGGACCAAGACCAAAAGAATAGAATTTATTTAGATCTTGGGATCTGATTCTGAACCCTATGAGATCTGAAAGCTTTTGATTTGCTGGGCAGCATTCTCCGCTGTCCTTGTCTTGGTTGTTGCACAGCAGGTTCACAGTCATGTATGTTATATCTCAGAGCTGCAGCAGCGAGTTCAGTAACCTTTGCATTACTAGACCATGGCACTGAGGGTGATGGAAGGCCAAGGCTTGGCACTTGGCAGAAACTCAAGAGCTTTAAAAGCTATACATTATCAGAGCAACAAAAAGGAGTCTGTGCTGGGTCATTTAATTTGCAGTTTGCTGAAAAAGGGATCAGGCAAGCCAGAAGGCAGAGTAAAATACACTGACCTGTCAACAAGAGGGTGAAGCAACATCAAATGGGCCCAATTAAAAAAAAAAAATAATCCAAACCTCCACAGTATATACAAGCGAGATAATCTGGATCTTGTATTTCCACAATGCATATACATTTGAGTACTAGATCTTGGCATATGGCCAGAATCCTGGCTTGGCTGGTGAAGTGTAAAGGAAAATATATCTGCTCAGCCAAACCAGCACCACAGGATTTTAATAAACCAGCTCAGATTGCTTTACTGCTCCAGAGTGTGATGGGCTGCCTGAATGCTTTGATACTGGCTGTGCTGCAGACACTGTTCTACCTTCCCTGGAAGCACTGGGAATAGAGACAAGAAGATAGACAAAGAAACCTAAATGACAAGCACAATAACCCTGCTACTTTTCCTTCTTACTATGATGGAATGAGTTAAGTTTACACTTTTGGAAGCAAAAAGGACCTGCATAACCCTCCTCCTTGTGATTTTGTACACCAGTGCCTCTGACAGCAGGCACCCTCAAAATCTAAAAGTGTAAATTTCATCAGCATGGACCATCTGGGAGACTTTTTTTTACATATAATCAGGCTAACTTTTATTCTCAGTGCCACAGTAATTTCCCAAAATGATTCAGATTTCAGTGGCTCATGCAGACTACCATCCTATGGAGGAGGAGTACGCTGCAATAAAAGATACTGGGTGAAATCATCAAGAATGTCTAGTAGTTTACGAGAATATGTTCAGCAGGTTTTCAGCAAATCATAATATTTTACATAATGTATATTCAAATGTCTGTAGGCACTTAGAGCTGCCAACTGTAATTCATAGCAGGATTTTCAAAGGCAAGTCATTTTTACAAATCCAGTTTTTACCTGTTTGAAGCATTAGATTTCTAACTGTGTCAGAAAAGAGGTATTTTTAATATGCAAGTGTTGCTCTAAAGCATTTTGAAATTTCATGCTAAATGTCCTGTTTTACCAAATTTCTCCTGAAACTTTGATTTTTCCACTGGCAGCACAGACTGAACGTTGCTATTACAATTTCTAGCCATTGAACTAATTGTGATTTCTGTGTTGAAACATAAATGACAATAATGTATAAGTGGCGGGATCTGATAAAGTTCTCATTCCCTCCTTTAATTGAAATACTTGGCAATCAGAATAATTATAAAAAAAAAAAAAAAAAGTCTTGAAATGTTAGTGAAGCTTTAATGAAATGATTCCTAGCCATTTACTTGCATATCAGTTGTGGTACGTTAGTCCTTTTAGCATGGTCCTATTAATCGCATGCCTCACTTTCATGATAATCACTGTTCCGGCAATTTCATTACTACCTTTATTTAACATACCAGTACCCACACTGCTTATGCTTCACAATCTAGTATTATTTGGACTGCTTTTATGCCAGATGGGGAGCTGAAAAACCCATAGAGATCTGTAAAAAGACAGGGGAGTAGGCTGAGCTATCTGTTAGCATCAGACATGTCAATGGCTTCCCTGCCATCACAGGGAAGTCAAGAGTATGAGTGGAAGTTCCTAGCTACAAGGCAACACCAATCTCAGGTTACTGCAGGACCAAGTTCTACCAAAAAATGCAGGTACTGTATAATGAATTGAAAAGAAATATGAAAGCACTAGCCTTGGATTAATTGTAATATTATTATTGTATTAATCAAATGGCTTCAGGAAACTAGGAACAGATTATCTATAATGCTTTCTTGGGACTTTTTTAAAGAAAAAAAAAATCATCCCAAATGAAACAAAGTAAAACCAAACAAAACAATGCAAACCAAAAAACCCTCTAAACTATTTATTTCACTTTTAATGACAAAAAAATCTAATCAAACTTCCACTTTTTCTTTTAAATGTACACAGAAATTCGATGATGTCTGTTCTCTATTATAGAAATGCTTAACTCATGGCAAGCCTTAAAAAAGAAGACTTGAAAAAGCCTGTAAGAAATAAAATAGACTGCAGTTGCCTGCTGGATATCACATCATATATCTCACCAGAACAAAAAGCCATCAATTTATCAAAATGTATCTGAAAGGGAGAATTTGAGTCAGTTCCACATGGCCAGTCCTTCTGACTCCTTAAAGGATACATTTTGAAGCATCACTGCAGATAACAGGGCAAGAATTACTACTAATTTTGTTATGTTAGAACTCTGGTTTGGTGCTCCCCAATCTCTTTGGGCTCACAGGAAACAAAATTAGTATAAAAACATTACCATGTTAACTGTATTCAAAATCCCATGGACAAATAGATCCTTTTACAGTCAACCTTCAGAGCAATTAACAAAGATTAAAAATTGCTAATAACCCGTTACTGCTTCACTCTTTTTTTCTCTTCTGTTTTTCAAGTACTCACCCTCCCCAATTCATAAATCTTTATTATTTGTCACATGCCACATTGATATTTTTGCTCTCCCACTGTGTCAGCGAAGTATCTGCTACAAGCATGTGAACTATTAATTATCTGGGATCACAATCAGGAAGTTCAGCTTTCCATGCAAACAACTTTATATTAAACAGTGACTACATATCTATGTTTTGCTGTTGCCAAGTCCATGGGATCTGATGCTTGGCTATATATTGAAAAAAAATATTTCTTTTTTTAATTTT
>JAAGNO010025200.1:0-20092 GCA_033439905.1 Ceryle rudis
CTGTTTTTTGTGGGGTGTTGTGTGGGGGGTGTTGTGGGGGGGTGGGTGTTTTTTTTTTTTTTTTGTGGGGGGGGGGGGGGGGTGGGGGTGGGGGGTGGGGTTTTTTTGGTTTTGTTGCTTGCTTGCTTGCTTTTGTTTTGTTTTTCTTTTTCCTTGCTTGTCTTTTTTTTTTTTTTTTTTTTTTAAGAAGAAACACAGGACATAAAAAGCTATAAATGAGAAAGAATTGACACAGAAAGCCTTGTGTTATTTGGAAAGGAATGTATGAGTGAGAGGATGGACAAGGGGTGCAGCTACATCATAGCAGTCAGAGATCCTTGAGGTAACCCCCATCAATCTCATTATGGGCTTGGGCACTGGATGACAGTGCCATGTCAATTAAACCAGCTAGTCCTGGGGAGAGACAGGTCAAGAGGTGCAGAACTGTGCTAAAATATCTTTACTGCCTCTAGGACCCAAGCTGTCAGCTTCTCATGGTACGGCACAGTGCTGGGTGGCAGAGGTGCACCAGCTCACCCAGAGTTGGCTTCTGACTTTTTAGTCTGTGTTACTGCAGAACACAGAGCTGACCCATGACACATTTTTAATTGCAAAGTTCAAAACTGGAGGGAAAAGGGCAGCAATATCTCCTCCAGCGATCAGAAACTGTTAAAGACTTTGCATAAGGAAAGGGGGAATAAAAGAGACCTGGAAAAGATGGCAACTTGCCACTAGGTTTCTCATGGGCAGTAATAACAAGTAGACCCACCGGGATAAAACAGCGGTCACAGGATGAAGTCTTGTCCTAGAAAGACTCTGCTTTCCTCAGATGAAAGCCTCAGGGGTCTGCCCCTTCTTTACACTGTGCAGCTTTTAGGCATATTTTCATTTCAATAAGACATCATGGAAATGCACTGGAAATTAGCCAGTGTAATTCTTTCTTCTCAGCTCTTCCAGTTTTACAGTACAATGAATGTGCAAACTCCTGAGGCAGACAATTCTTCTGCTTGTTGTTTTATGCTGCTGCCTGGTAGTTATAAGACACTTGATTACCTGGTGGCCACAGGCACACTGTGGCTCCCAGAGGGCAGCTCTCCCAGCCACGATTTGGGAACACTCACCCTGAAGGATGATGCCTGCCTTGCCTTCAGAAATCAGGGTCATCCTGGTGTGTCAAGACAAAAGCTCCTGATGCAATTTTAATGAGTGACTGTGAATCCTGGGATGCAAGCTCGGAGCCCACAAGTGCAGTGTTGTGTGCTGGAATACTGACAATGAGATGATGCACAGCTTTGGCCTTAAGTGAGATCTATGGCTAGGGCTGTTCATGATGCAAAGAGTTTATCACTGTCAAAAGTAAGAGTGAAAACAAGCTCTGTCATTTTCAACAGTTAATTGTAGAGGTTGTTCTCTGTTGAATGGATGTGCAGACATGGGATGTTCATAATTTTCTTTCCTGGGTGCTTAAAATATCTCTGTTTAGATGGCAAAGTTTTCAGTCTGTAAGTCTGAAAAACTCAGCTACATGTTTTTGTGATATACTTACATGATACAAATAATTCTGTACTTTTCAGATAAAGACATATCAGATGCTCCAAATGCTTTTGGATTAACATAACACCCTGCATAAAAATAATGATCCAGAATAGCTGTGGTGCATCATAAATGAAGAGCCTGTATTAAACCCTCAGTGATCTCCCAGGCAACATATTTCAATTTTTATTAGTATAGATTGACAGCAGCTTAATTTTGCAGGAGGGGACACATTAAATATGCTTTTTCTTTGGAAAAAAGTTCAAAAGAGAACAGACTTTTTGACCTTCAATGAATGCTAATTACTTATATTTGTTCATCTTTTGCTCAGTTCGGGTATAATTTAATGGGAAAATTCCTCAATTTATAGATAACAGTTTTGAACAAAAATACATTTGAGACAGTTTGAATGTAAATATTTTGTGTGTGAGAAAATGTACATGTATGGTAAAATGAAGTACTCGCAGCTTTCCTATCTGTAGGGGAACGAGTACAGATGGATTTAGTCTTAGTACTAGTCCTTTCACCTTGACACATCACTTATGCCATATCTATAAGAACAACCAGGAAATCTAGAGAAAGTCCTACGTAACAAGGAAACGCTAGCATTACTTGTCTTACATTCCACGACAGGTGGCATAGAAATGTTTTTGTTTAAAATATTGTTTGCACTACTTTTCTTTTGCACAAATCACGTAACGTCTGTAAGTGAGAACATGGACTTTATTTTAATCAGTCATAATCCATGAATAAATTAATGCCTTGTTACAGCGTAAGAAATCAATCTATTTCTGTGTCAACTCACTGCTCCCTGTGCAAACACACCTCAGTGAAGTTGAAGGCTACTCACAGCATGAAATCCAGAAGTGCAGCTGAGCATCCTTGTGCTTCAGAGAAAGAATAATAAGAAAATGTCGTTGAATTTCTTGAGGTGTGTGGTGGATAACAGCACACAATGCTTCTTTTCTTAGGGGAATTTGACAGGATTCAGAGTTGCCTCGCCCCAGCAGAGAGATAATTGCTGTAATTCATAAGAGAGGCTTATTTCCATTTTTCATTACTGGAGCAAAACTTTATAAACTGTGTTGAAGAGAGTGGGAACTTTTATTTCCTGAGGCTGCATATATAACCATTTTAATTCTAACAACCCATTGAACCAGCCTATACTGGTCATTATATTTCCTGTCTTCTTCCTGTCATTTTGTAGTTTAATTTCTTCATCAACTTGCTCCTAGTTTTACATGCTCTTTCAATTTCTCTGTCTTGAAGCATACAGCAAGTATACTCATTGGTGGTAATCAGTTAGTGCCATTTCCACAGGCTCCTTTTTAGCCTAGCCAACATCTAACATTGATCCTATATCATTTATGTTTCAACTATGCAAAGAGAATACTTTCACACTGGGAATGGCTTTAACTATGTCCTATTTTAAGATAAGCCCATTTATTTTCCCCATGCCCTTGTCACATTTGCTGATCAAAGGCACTTACATCTAAACAAGTTTTGTTTCTTACAGATGCTTTGCCTGTCTTATTTTATTCTGCAGTACAAGTGCTCAGGAAGCTGAATTTATAACTCAGCTACTGCATGCATAGCTACAGCCTATGATGGAAAAAGCAAAGGGTTAGAACTTCACTGCAGGTTCAAGAGGAAGTCAAAGCTGTGTCAAAAGTTACAAAAAGAAAAAATAATGAAGGACACCACAGGTTACATCATTAAAATCCAGGAGAACTTTACCATTGTGACTAAAACTTCTTTAAGATTTGGCTTACAATATGCAAGCAGATAAGCTGAAAGGTGTTATTCAAGTAGCAGAAAAAGAGAAGTAGAAAGGTGCAAAGCACTGTAGCAATCAGTAGACTGCTTTCTGAGCAATACTTCTGCAAGTATGCCTCTATCTGGGAGTGACATACTCTAGGACTTTCACCTGGACTATGCAGACCTACAGATGTGTTGCAGCTTTTGCACCTTAATGCATCAAAGCAAGGAAATACTCAACTGCAGTTCAGAACCACTTCCAAATGGGAGTACTTAATTTTTCTGAATGTTTGAGATCTGTAAAATACACCTGCAATTATGCTTCAACCTGAGAAAACAGACTTGGTCAGAAGCTTACTACGCTTCATTTATTTGCTTATTTGTGTTTCTAGTCTTTACCAAAACCAGATAAAGAATGAAGATACATGAATTATCTGCCTTATTCACAACTTCTGCTTGCTTCTCAAAGGAAATATAATTTGGTGGGGTGATCAGTATCTGAATTAATTTCTGACTCAAGTTTTTGTGCAAAAGCTATGTGGTTGGACAGTTCTTAGATTAATAGAGCTTTCACCTTGTTGGGAACCCTAAAAAGGATTGTATCCATAAAAGTAAATAAGAAAAAAGTCCCATGATTTTTTTCAACACATAAAATGTTTGAATACAAATCAGGTGTGGGAGAAAAGGTAGAGTCACTTTTTGTTATTTCTAAACTGGCTTACATATCCTTTTTTTTTTTTATATTGATGTGCTTCTTGGGTTCAATTATTTTCAGAACTTGTAACTTGCCTCACGTTATCCTGCAGATGGGTTTCAGCCCTTTAAGAAATGTACTATGCAAGCGAAATCTCTGCAATGTTTACACTTCCTTCCAAGGTGATTTTAGCAATTTAATCTCATTTTATTTTCCTACTTAGGAAAATGTGGCAAAATATCAAAATGAAAATGTGCAGATGAGTGCTCTTCATGGAAACTAGATGGATGTTTAGTACCTTCCCAAGCCAGGCTAACCTTGGGCTTTCTGATTAGCTTGTTGAAATTCAAATTTATTTGACGCTTGTGGATCCTCAGGATTAGTGCGTCTTCTGATGAAGACGACTGTTAGATTGAGCTGTCTTGTATGATGCACCCCAAAGGCTAAAAGCTCGTGATTGTGTTGGTGAAAAGCACATCTTGGCTTTCCTTCTCTATTCATATGTGGGCTACCCAAGGCTTATGATTTTGGCCTCCCTTCCCTGAATTTGCAGTTCAGAGTGGGAGCTTACTCCTGTGATGGCAGCCAGCGTGGCATGGTTCCCACTCACAGCTGTAGGATATCTTTGCCAGGCTGCAGCTCTGCCATCCCTTATCATATGGGTCAAGATGCCCAGGGCACTAGGATCCTTCTTGCACTAGTAATATTGTCATGGTCTTTCACACCCAAAGCCTACAGGTAAATTAAAAACTGTACATAGAGAAAAAAGTGAAAACTTTACTGTTAGCTATCTTTGTCTGCCAGGGAAAGAAGGAGACAAGAACACACTCTGTGTTCCCAAACAAAGGCCTGAAGAGCTTTGATGTTCTCTGAACCTGCATGTAAGCACACAGCCAATTCCCAGAACTGAAATTCCTGGCCACCTGGGACCTCCCTGACTACATATTCACAACATGGGAAAAACTGTTTGGGCCTCTCCATACTCTTCCCCTCCTCCCTGTGCTCCAGGACACCCTCAATGGAAAACTCAGCACCTTTCTCTGTATCACTTTCTTGGTGGCTGTCATTACTCCACAAAACAAGTTTTTTGCTAGTCTAGCATGGATCCCTACATTGGCCCATGAAAATCACGTTGCCTTTCTCCTTCACAAATCACCACCCAGCCATAGACAAGTACTAGAAAAGAAAGTGAGTCTGGGTTCCTGGAAGCTATAAATGATGGCATATGAAAGAGAATTAGGACAACCTAATTTTCCTACACTGGGCTGACCCCCATAAGACTGAGTAGAGAAGAAAAATTGCTTTGAGTAAGCCAATATGATATGCTAGTCACATAAAAAATAGAGCAAGCCATATGGAATTTTAGAATCTTATTTAAATAAGCACACTTTCTAAAACAGAAAAACATTTAAATATTAGTAATAAAAATTTAAAACACTCCTTGCTCTGCCTCATCTCCCCATTTTCCTCCGTAATTCCTTTATACCAACATATTATGCCTATGATTTCTGTCTGACAGACCCTTTCCCTATTTACCTCTAGATGAACTTCAGTCTGACTTTTAACAGCTGCCTAAAGATCCATAGTTGGGATTCTTTGCTCCATCTGGTTTCTGATAACAGGCAAAGCTCGATTAACTTATCCTGATAAGTTACTATGGCAACTTCCACCAGTGCAGTGAGAATGAAGCATTCACAGGTATGTTCTTATCAGTGCACATTTCCCCTGACTACACAATTTAATCTATTAAAATTAAATGGTGAATTGTGCAAATGAAGGCTGAGCCTTGGAGTCCTTGCTGGAAGTTTGTCAATAGCCTGGATTATAGTGTGAGTATTGCTTTCTTTGTTAGAAAACACCTCAGCGAGCTGACAACTAGCAGAACAAGGTCTCAAAACCATATAACATTGCATTTAGAAGCGCAATAAATCCCAAAAGAACCTTAGTGTTGTCAATCCTTTTATTTGTCACTATTAATAATGAAACATGACAAACATTCCTGGCTGGATTAGGGCATGGCTACCTGAACAAGTGCAAAGCAAATTTGGATCTTCTAAGCCTCAGACACTCTAGTGCTTCAAATGGGGAAAAACATATGTGAGTGTGGGACTAAACTCAGCTGTGTGCTCAACGTGCAGTAGCTGAGCCCTTCCTGAAAACCCTGTAAGTTCACTGGCATTTACCAGAAAGCTTCCAGAGTGCATGTGGGCACCTGTCATCTAGGTGATCCTGCTCTGGCAGGGGGCTGGACTAGATGATCTTTTGAGGTCCCTTACAACCCCTAACATTCTGTGATTCTGTGTGTCAGGATGCAAAATTCAGCAACTTGCTCATGTCCTTAGCATCGATACACTGAGTACCAGCAGAGTATGGCTTGTATCCCAGAGTGAGAGGGCAGCCTTGGTCATTTGGTCCAAGAGACCAGAATCAAATCTTTAGGTAATTATAAAACAAGGAAACATCTTGGTCACATTTTTTTCTCATCCAGTCTTTTGCTTTCTCTCTGATAAAGCAAATGGTTGAGAGAGGCAATAGAGTGTTTCAGCAAGGGGTGAGTGGCCTTGAAGTGATTATGGTGCCTTTGCCATAGGGACACATTAAGGAACAAATGACATTGAAGAATATGTCCCTATATATCATTAACTATTTTCTAGATTTCTGAAAGAGTGTTTGCCAGCCATGTTATTTCACATTTTAGCACAGAAATAAATCAGCATTACAACCTGTGGGAGACAAAGATTTTTTAAAAGTGCTTCCACAACTAGCTTGAGAATTCCAAGAGCTTTGTCCCAGGGCATTACCAAGTCAATTTGCAGCTGGTTCCATTCCCGAGTGAGCTGCTGCACATTTCAGAGGCTGTATTTTTCCTCCAACCAATCCTTCTCCTATCTGTCTACACCCAGCTGATTCAATGATAAAGAGATTTTAAGGGACTCAGTTTTGCCACACTGATTATTATCAAGCAAGGAGTGACCATGAAAAGTGTGTTGAAGCTGGGCCCCTCTCTGCAGGCAGAGAATAGCTGAGGTCACCATTATCCATCTAGTGACAAAGGTCTTTGCCTGTGTGAACTGTAGCTGGCCTGGGATTGAGACAGGAGCCATCCTCTTTACTTTCCCGGCAGTGCAGGCATTGTAATCTGGTTGCAGATAAAACCAGCCATGGTTTTCCAGTCCCATTGCTACTTGTGAAAGTGCTCTCTACCTAACGAAGAGGAGAGTATTCACAGTCTTTGGGAGTCCTGCACCCTGGACAGTATTGCTTCTCTACTACTCTGCACTTGGAGGTGTAATCTGAACTGAATTGCCTGAGCATAAGTGACAAGTGGAAGACTCTGTTGACTTTCTTCTCTTTCCCTTGTGTGTTAACAGGTTACCAATTCAGCCTTTGTTAACTTGGATATTAAGAAGATTAGGTTTTACAGAAAGAGCTGATAAATTTTTCTGGATCACTCCATTCCCATAGTGCAAATGGATGGTTATAAAATCATAGAGAGATAGAAAGTAATGACTGGAAGACCGGCATCTTCTACTTCAGAATTAAAAAACACCTGAAAGAAAGATCTCATTGAGGTGTTCAAGACAGGAATGTTTTGTTAATATGTGTTCAGTGCCTAGCACAGGGTGACCCCTTGTTGACAAAAGAAATGAAGTAGAAATACTGTCAAGGTATATGATACTAATTTCGCAATCTATCCAGGCTTGTAGACCATGAGCTCCATAAGACAGAGTCTTATGGAAATTCATCTCACAGGATGTCAGCGTCTACATCTGAGCTACGAACTCCTCTTCTGCAGTCAATGGTGAGAAACATGAACTGAAGGGTGCAAGCGTGTCTTAATCCAATAGAGATTTTTAAAGTAGCTCAGATCAACTGTGCCCTCAAGGTGCCTATTTCTCTCACTTGACAGTAAAAATACATTATTTGGCTAGTTCTAGGATTAGGTGCATCCATTTGGACAACTGGATTTCATCTGAATGAATGAATAACAGTTGAAATTATTTTTATGTACATATTATTTCTAAGATTTTAAATGCTATCTGATTTTTAAGCCTGTTAACATTCATTGTGAGATCATGGAAAAGGAATTTTCTTTGAGGTTAATTTATTATGCAGGGATTTTTTTCTATAAGTAATTGCTGCTTTTTTTTCAGCAGAGTAAATATATTTCTCTCAAATTCCTGTTATTTTTGCATATATATCACACTTCTAATATATGAGTACTGTAGGTACATTATATTAAAAAAAAGTAATGCACTTCAAGCAATTAGCTTTTTACTTCAGTCGCTGTAGCAGTTACTTAGGTAACACAGTAATTATTATGTACTGGAAATTTTTATGGTCTTGAATGTTTAAGGAGAAAAACAACTTTCATGCGAGTCTGTTTTCATTTGGGTTCCTATATAGTATTTATGCTGTCTAAAAGTATATAACAGGGAAGCAAAATTCCCACTTTCAAGCAAAGCAATTATCCCAGGGACTGTTAAGAGCTGGTTGTGTATCAGCAATGTGATTTGTTCACATACAAATGAACAGCAATTTCAGTTGTCCATTAGGCTCTGGCAGTCAGTTAGTCTTGCCTGAACTTCAAAGCTCTCAGTGTGGATGTTGACATGTGACCTGGGCGTCAAAGAACCCCTGGAGACCTGAAGTGGGATTCAGTTTCCTGTATACAGTATCCACTGCTTTTGGAGGCCTTGACTCTCTTCCACATGTCAGTACAGGTCTCCAGTAGGTCCTGCACCATACCTGAGACCCTTATGTGAAGGCCCTCAATGCTTTTCTCTGGACAGCATATGACCTCTTAGTCAGTGGAGTCTAGGGAGTTATTTAGATGACCAGCTGCCTCATTTTGGTCTAATTTAGGATCTTATGAGTAGATCCTAGATCACTACAGAAATAAATTAATCTAATGTAATTTTTGAGTGCTCTGGAGCATCCAGAAGACTGAAGAACTTCTGTAAGGCCCTTATCACATCTGTTAACCCTTTGCAGATGCCTAGATAGCTCAGAATGTCTCACTTAGCACAAGGCACTTGTGTTTCAGCAGGTGAATTCTGCCCGTTACTGACCACCTTGACTACCTCTCCATTGCTACCATGGGAGATTAACAAACTCAGCTCCACAGAGCACCTGTATTATAGACATTGAATAAGACACTGTGAATTCCATTTCTTGTGTACCAGAAATGACATGTATGTGACATACATTCGGTGTAGAAGCAGCAAAACCCAAGAAAACCAACAAACATGTACACAGTAGTCATTTATGATTGCTGCCACCAGATCGCAAAGCCACCAGAACATCGTAATCCTGTGAGCATCTACTCAGTCCCCAGTGAGTCCTAAATTCTAATAGCACCAGTCATGTTCATTTTGGTAGGACTATCTGTGGAGAAGACAAGTATTGACTACTCAGCAGGGGTTAATCTAATTCAGCTTTAGACCTCTGTAAACTAAGTATCTTGTCAAGCCTAAAGTTCATCATTGACAGAGAAACACTGGCACTTCCAGGGAGCTATTCATGCAATCTCTGGCACTATACTGGGAATAACTCTATGGAAATGCCTGATTTCTTAACCAGCTGTGGAGGGAGTCCATACTACTGAGTCCTAATCCTGTAGCTGGACTTTGTGTACCTCAGTACATGTTAGTGTCCAGAGAGGGATCTGCTGAAGCATTTTGCAGGTATTCTGCAAAATGAGCCCCCAGCATAAGAAAGACATGGACCTGTTGGATCATGTCCAGAGGAGAGTCACAAAAATTATTAAAGGGCTGGAACACCTCTCCTATGAGGACAGGCTGAGAGAGTTGGGGTTGTTCAGCCTGGAGAAGAGGAGGCTCTGGGGGGACCTCAAAGAGACCTTCCAGTACCTGAAAGGGGCCTATAGAAAAGCAGGGGAGGGTCTGTTCTCAAGGGTTTATAGTGACAGGACAAGGGGTAATGTCTTTAAGCTAGAAAAGGGTAGATTTAGGTTATACATTAGGGAAAAGTTCTTTAATATGAGGGTGATTGATCACTGGAATAGGTTGCCCAGAGAAGTGGTGGAGGCCCCATCCCTGGAGACATTCAAGGCCAGGCTTGATGAGGCTCTGAGCAGCCTGACCCAGTTAGACTTGTCCCTGATTATTGCAGGGGGGTTAGATTAGATGACCTTTAGAGGTCCTTTCCAACCCAAAACATTCTATGATTCTATTCTCTTTTTTTTTTTTTTTTTCCCCATGTATCTGGAGTGGTAAGATGAAAGCTACACATTTTCCCCTGATGTGGAGCTGTGGTCCTGCTAGGACCTACCCTCAGACCTAGGATCCAAAAAATGCCGCCGGGTCTGCTAACACCCACAACCTTAGATTTGTCCTTAATTGATGGAGGATAAAATCAGATGAGATGGAATTTATCTTTCATGCCCCAATCTCATCAATTTATTAGCCTAAGTTGTTGGGATAGAAGTTGCTTTTATCATCACAAGGAAAATATAGGAAATCTTTCCTAATGTAAAACACTTGGTTTTATCTCTAGAAAGTTCACAAAAGGGTGACTATTTGTATGAAGGTAAACCTTTTTTAGTCCTTGTATTTTACTTCCCCTGTAACCACTAGTGATGCACATAGAAGTCCATAAAGTGTCAATTTCTGTCTATTACAACCACAGAAAAATGTATGAGATGTTTGGTTTGGGAAATCAGTTTTCAGTCTGCTGTAACCCACTATTTGTTATAAGTGGAGTGTGGCATTGCACACTCCTATCATGAGTTCACTATATATCTGTGTACTGCAGGCTATCAAAATAAAAATAGTTGCAAAAGGCTGGAGAAAACTAATTGTCAGTAAAGTATAACACATATTTTTCTTTGGAGAGTGAAAGTCACTATTTGCCATTAATTCAGAAATTACCAAAACTTTAATTTCTCTGTTGGTACACACACTTGTGCGTAACTAACTCTGATGCTAAAAAGACTTTTATAGTCTGTTGTCACTTGCCCAGAAAGGACCCTTTAATTCTCTAGTAGTAAATGAACTGGTGATATATTACAAAATTCATTTTATATGGAAACTTAGAACTTGCTAGTTGTACTCACATTAACAATGCAAAAATTCATCACAGTGTAACACCTTCCATGCAGATAATCACCTTTGTTACTGTCATGTTACTTGGAAGCATCTAAATGAGCATGGGTTATGCACTGGAAGTGGGGACACAAGCCCTACTACCAATTTTTAAATCGTATTTTTGATTTTAATATGTCAAAATGTTAAAGTGCTGAGGATGTTTATAGAGTCAGTATCTTTCTTTAGCATTAACAAGTACATTAAAAATTCACTTTTCCTTCTACACAAATTCATGCACAGGCATGTGAAATGAAATGTGAACTATCTTTCAGCTGAAAAAGCAGTGTTGATGTATTTCCTGCTTAAATTCATCTTCCAGAGGCTGATAATATTACTGGGAAAAAACCCACTAGTGTTTATTGAGCAAAGGCTAAACCATCAAGATTTGCAAGGTGGAATTGCCATTGAATAGAACTTGTGCAGCCTCCTAATGAACTATTTTTGTTGGAGACTAGCCATCCTTCTAGTACCTGATGATACCACAATTATGAGTATGATTAGAAGTATAATTGGAGCTATGTGTCCATATATTTTTATAGACCAAATCTCCTTTGTTTGCATTTGATTCATAGAGCCTAATTCCAGAGCCCACCACTACAGATACATTTAGACATCTACAAACCAAATGTCTGAGCTAATCATCCATATTCTCTTGATACTCAGTGGGGAAAAATGGGAAATTCAGAGGGTAATTCAGATTCTTGTCATCTCCAAATTAGTATCTTAAGCAAGATCTAAAGGTGCCTAATTCTCTCCATTGATTAGTAATGGAATGAGGTGATAGCTCAGACTTTGATAGCAACATTAGAAGCATGAAAGGCTAGGGCAAATAAATCCCACTTCATGTTAGTCTGGTTTGATGTAGCACAGCTGTGAAAACTTTAGCCTATATATCTTGCTTTTCTTTACCCTAACAGCCAAGTTCAGGAATCACATAATTTTACAATGTATAACTGAAGATCCACCCATGACTATGTCATTTCTTCATCTTACTATGTGCAGACCAGTTCAGTAATCAGGAGTAAATTCTGCCTAAAGGTTTTGTATTATCCATCTCTGTGACAGGAATACGTAATAACACTACAGTCCACTTCTGTGCTCCTCAGTTCAAGACAGACAAGGAACTACTGGAGACAGTCCAACAGAGGGTTACAAAGATGATGAGGGGACTGGAACATCTCACTTATAAAGAAAGGTTGAGACACCTGGAACTGTTTAGTCTGGAGAAGAGAAGACTGAGAAGGGATTTTACAGGGCTTACCAGTATCTAAAGGGTTAGTGTCAAGACAATGGGGCCAGACTCTTTTCAGTGGTACCCTGTGATAGGACAAGGGGCAATGGTCACAAACTAGAACACAGGAAGTTCTGCCTAAGCATGAGGAGAAGCTTCTTTATTGTGAGGGAGACGGAGCCTGGAACAGGTTGCCCAGACAGGTTGTGGAATCTCTTTCTCTGGAGACATTCAAAATCCTCCTGGACACGTTCCTGTGCAACCTGCCCTAGGTAAATCTGCTTCAGCAGGGAAGTTGTACTCGATGATCTCCAGAGGTCCCTTCCAACCCCTACCATTCTGTGATTCTGTAATTCTGTGATTCTGTGATTTATTCATACCCGTACAACTTTCCTGGAAATGAGATAATGACAGTGGATCTTCACACCCCTCAGGTAAAGGAAGTTCAACTAGTACTAACAAGTACAATTTTTAGAAGATGTTCAAGCAGACACTCTGTTCAATGAGACAGCCAACACATCACTCTTCAGGCAAGGCAGACACTTCATGGTAATCAAGACTGTGCATTTTTTGGACAACCACTTATGACAGAGATCTGTCTTTCCTGTTCCTGTTGGAAGACAGTCTTTCCTTGCTCGTACTAAGCAGGGTCTGAACAACAGGCACACCCATTCCACCTGAAGACAGAGGCAACCACTGTAATAAAGCTCTTTCTTAGTAACCACTTCACGCACATTTAGGAATGCAATGCATCAGATACAGCAGCATGCAGAACCATTCAGCTGGGGGATGGAATAATATCGCCGTTTTTAAAAACAGGACTCTGGCAGGTCTCCCAGGAGGGTTCTGACAGCCACCATCACTCATCCACCTTTGCCACCTGAAACTGGTATTAACCATGAGGGAAAAAAAGTGATCGCACAGACTTAAACTTACTTGGATATTGCTGTGACACAGAAACTGAGAATAAACAAAACTTGACACTAAGCAAACACCTGTTTTTGAAAAACCAAGCAAATCCTAAATCTGACACCAAATGACAATGACAAATGTTGTAAAACATATTTATTCGTTGAGTGTATTGTATCTAGACAGCTAATAAGAAACAGGACTTTGTTTCAACACACAAACCCTAAAAACCGGAGGAGCTGTACACCTTATGTTTTATGGGACTTCTCTGCTGGTTAACATCACACAGGGTGAAATGGCACATCCAACAGCACAGCATCTAAGGGTTGCAGAGGGAGCAGCCTGTGGGAAGTCAGTGGATTTCTAAAACACCTGCAGAAGCCTGTCATCTTCACTCTTAAGAGTGTGACCAAACCCTCCTGTGCTATGAAGTCTTTTACAGGCTGACTGTTCGCATCTTTCCCCTATGGCCTCTGTATACAGAAGGTGTTTGAAAAATTAATCTCAGTATTTTAAACCCTCTAAGTTTTATACCTACTGGATTTTATAAAAAATGTTATTAAAATGTTGAGAATAAACATCCTATGTCATGAATATTGTGCTATCACTGGATATATTTAGCATTTCTAGACTCTGGACTAAATGGATTCTAACAACACTTTCAGGAGAGCCTCAGAGTATTTCCTGGGCAATTCAGATCAATTTATTCATAGTATACTGTCCTGTTAATTTTTAAGCCTTTTATAGCTAAAATGCAAAGCAGATTCTTTTTTTTTTTTTTTTTTTTCTTAATCATATTTTCTACTTCATGTAGTTTTGGAACATTGGAAAGTAATTGTTCACAACATATTTGTTAGGTTACTACTGCATTTTTTTATTGTAACAAAAATCATTATACAATGGAATTAAAAAATATAACTGAATGGACACTTTACATCCCATTTTATTGCTACAAAAATGTTTTAGGGTCTTTGCTCATGGAAATGGAGACTTTATTTACTATTACTTCAAGGAAAGCAGGAGGGAAGATAAAATAACATTTTCCTAAAAAAGTGTGACAAAATATATTCCCCTCCCCAGGGTAAAGAGCATGAAAGGTTTTCTTTTTCAGAGTGGGTGCATGTTCATCCACTTATCTATGCAGCTGCTATACTGTACTTGAATGTAAATCAGTCGTAAAATGCCACAGCGGATTTCTCAGCTGCCTGTCTCCATAGTATGCATGTGCATTATGTATTATATGGTTAATAGTGCATCAGTTCCCTTGTGGAGAATCAAGAAAGCTTCAATGTCCTCCTGGAAGAAAGTGTGGAATTATTTCATACACATCCAGCCAGGTCAGGCTGCAGCATGTTCTTGGCACAAATTCCAGCTGAATTAAGGCAGCATTGTGCTGTACAGTGATGCGATAGATACAGAGGTACTTGGGGCAGCTCAAATACAGGAGGTAGCATGGCTATATCAACATGGTGCTCTCTGTAGACTACTTAGTCCTGCTAAGAAGCAGGATATAATAGTCCAATCTAAATGCTTCAAGATACTTCACAAGTGAGATGATGCATATCTACGTGGTGCTGTGTTTCTGTTCTTCACTTGGGCTGTGCTGTGCCCTGCCAAGGAGGCCTTCTGTCTGAAGCCAGTGACCAATAACTTTCACAAAAACTTTGGGAGTTGGAAAGCATAAGGGAATTTACTTTATCAAGCTCCCACAGAGAAGTTCAGTGGTTTGCCCAAGATTGGACAGCAAGATGGGTGTAATTCTAGGGAAAGATCCCAGGATGGCCTGGAAGTTTGTTTCCATTGCTCCAGTGCTATCTCAAGGCACAGGACTCAGAGCTGAATGCCACCCCAGTGTCTGCACTGCTGCACATGCATATGTGAGTTTGTGACCATGGGGACACTTATGTCAGGCTTTAGCTCACTGAGGGAATATATATTCTCCTTTCTGGGAGTGAAGCATCATCTTTGAAGTGGGAGAAAAATACTGGAAGGAACCAGCAGCTCTGGGCAGAATTTAATCAGCCAGAATGCAAAATTACAGAAAGAACTGCTAGCATTTTAGCCTACTAGACACACACAAAATAAAGATGGTGAAGGTGAAACTTAAAGAAGTGTTTTGCTCAGCATTGTACAAAGACAAATGGGAATGAAGGTGAAGAATAAGAATACCAAAGCTTACACCATGTTGCATTGTCCTCCAGATAGTCCTCTGGGAAGCAAGAGGGAAACAGATTCAGGGAACAGAAAAACAAAACAAAACAAAACAAAATAAACCACAGGTTATACCAAACAGGCAACCACAGAGAAGATAACTAATCTTTATAAGCAGTCAATTTTAAATGAGAAATTTTAGATCATGCTCTACAGAAGCAGCTGAGCTCAGTGGTTAGAATGATTTAATATATCTGACAGTATTTATCTTACTGAACTTCAGGTGAAATTGCTAGATGCCTAGACTAAGGCTGTCACTTTTTGGCACTTGTAGTAGAGGGATATGAAATGACTTCTGAGAGCTGTTTAAACAGACACTTTAGGATGAGATGAATTGTGTGTTAGAAATATTTGATCTCAATTCAGGTGCCTAAACCTATGTTTAGACACCTGAATGAAGACCTTAATTTCTCTCTGTTAACAGTAAAAACTGCAGTCATCTAGACTTCAAATCTAGATAGCTGGTTATAGATATCTGCACTATGGATCTCTATATTGAATGCTTATGTTACAGTAAGTAGAGAAAGAGGGTGGAATCCAGTTACCTAAATATAAAGGCATAGCAAGAATCTAGTAGCTCTAAGGTAATCCACCCTACTTCCAGCAAGGTCTCCTGTAACTTTGCTTTCACATTTACACATCTTGAAGACTGTAGGCATCTCAAATAGCATTATGTGACTATGTTTATGCAGCTGATTTCCACTCAAAGGGTTCTGCTGGAGCTCAGTTCTGTTCTCCCACTTGGATGCTACATACTAGGCATCCTCTAGGGTCTTCTCCCTCATGTTCAACTGCCAGTCCAGGAGGGCATGAGCATCCCAAATTATTGTCATATCTGCCAGCTCTATTAGATGTCTTAGATACTCTGAGGCATCTCTACATATCTACATGTGGATATCTCAGTTGAACTTTTCACTTCCCAATCTGTGAGAGGTTGGGGTGAATCACTCTCCAAATATGTGTGTCTCTCTCCATTGACTTCAGAAAGAGCCTGACTTTTAGGCCCTGTGCTGTGAAGATGTGATTGAATTGCCTGAGCACAAGTATCTTGAATTGCTTGAGGTGCTGAAGTGTGTTCTACCCAGCTCCCCACCGCTGCTCCAGAAGTGTATAGGTCTCCTTTAGTCCTGTGCCATATCTGCTGGTGCCATGTTTCAGATACTCCAGGATGTCTCAGATGGTGCTTTACATTCATGCTTAGACAACTCTCTTAAGCTCTACATAACTTCCTAAATACATCTCATGCATTTTAAACCAATTATACCACTGCTTTTAGGGGAGATAGATTTTTTTTTTTTTTGACATTTCTCACATTTTATTTTGATCTATTTCTCATTAATTAAGCCTTACTGATTACAGCTATGACAATAACACAGGGAAACCACTTTCCCTTCTCCTGGGATGGAATAGCTGGATTAATCACACAAGTTCGGGAAAGGATGAAGGAGCACTTTCTCTGATGGGCTCAGTACTCAGTGATTTCAGTGTAGGCTTCTTATGAGGGCTGCTTTATGCAACATACCTGATAACACATGATTGACTGAATTAAGCTTATAAATAGGGATATGGGCAGGATTAAAAAAAATGGTTCAGATCTGCTATATAGTTGTATAAGATTGAGATGCACAGGAAATATTTTCTAAACTTGGTGTCTTCTGAGGACATGCTGTCAAAGACAGATGAAAGCACAATTGTTTGTCACTTCTTTTGAAGTTTACATAGCTGCACTTTTGGACTTTGAGATGACAGTTTAAAGCTAAGTGGTCTGACAGTGTTTTATGAATACAAACTCCAGAGCAGACTTCTAAAAGCATTAATGTAACACTGAACAGTCAGCTGACTCACAAAGAAAGATTTGTTTCTTCTAATAATCAAATGGGGCTTTAACTGTTTGATACTGCTTTCAAAATACTAATATTGCTGTGTTTGTATTATGCAAGCAACACAAAGTGATCAGTGCACAGACTGGAAAACTGCTGTGAGTAGGGTTCTCCTTACATTCTGTTAGCAATGAAAGTGTTAGGAGGATCTAAATGAAGCTGGTCCTCCAGGCTCTGTCTGTAGTTAATGAAGAGAGATACACAATTCAGGCAATGATTCAGCACATTAAATGCTAAGGATCTAATGTAGGCAGGTTGAATGGTGTTCCTGTGAGGCAGGAGTGAAGCATTTATATCCTTCTGGATAAAATTACCTAAGTTGGTGTGAGATTCAAGCAGTGACCTTTCCCAAGTGCTGCTAAGGGATTATGGCTCTGAAACATGGCCTGCTCTAATCCACATAAACAGCCTTTCCTCACTCCAGCTGAGGTCAGTGGTCATCTCTAACTTGAGAGATTGTTGGTCTCAGCCCAAAAGGACATAACGTGTGCATCACTGCTTTTTGGAGATGGATTTGATACCAATGCTCATCACTAACAGACCATAAATAGTTATGATTTGAAATATCACCATTAAGGCAAGCAAATAGGTATTTGGCTTGAACACTTCTCGGAGTAACAGCAGCAGTCTAAACTCTTTGTGTTTTCTGAAATAATGCACAAACAAACCTCATTAAATTACACGGAGAAAAGTTTACCTTTGAAAGTCTGCAAGTTATGAGGAGTTATAAAGGATTATCTGCATTGGCAAGTTTCATTAAAACCTTTAAAGGCTGGCAGCATGTGACGCTTCTCTGCTTCATTCAGGATGCTGCTTGGTGTTTTGAAAGCTTGTAGTTTAAAAGGGATATTACTGTGTTTAGAAGTATTCTTCTTATGTCATTATGGAATGTCTCTAAACCCCATCTTTTTCATTGCAAAAATGCTTGAACTGTTCTTACAACATAAGAGTAATCCAAGCTGAACGGTGCTTCCAGCCTTCCTTTTTATGCTCTTCCTCTCACTTCCTCTGTTTGCAACCTTTAGTTTTGATGGATCATGACTGAAACCTACAGGCTTTGGTGACCTTTAATTTACCTTGGCCAATTCTAGATTAAGATCCAGGCCTCTGCACTGAGCAATACAAAAGGGCTGGTCCTCTGAATCTGAAGTGAAAGGGTGAAATTAAGATCCCATCAAATATGGATTGAATATTGACAGCCAGATTTTGAGCTTGGGATGCTACACTGGGTTATGAACCTGCTGTGGTAGAAAGACCTAAGTTTACAATAGAATTAAACATCTTTTCTGCTTCTCCTTTTAGGATAACAAGGCTATACTATTTCCAGAAGAGCAGAGAACTAACAAATGTTGCTTTTTGCTGCAGGGTAATTCCATTTCTTGACTAGAAATGCCATGTTATTTTCAAGATGAGTTGCCATGAAGATTGACAGAATACAGTAGCTAGATAGAATACAACATGGATAGAGGTGATTGGAAAGACTTGGCACTGTGGAAGACAACTGTGATTGTCAAAGGAATTTGCTGAATGATGGTGCCAAGAAGATACCCATGTCCTTATCTGAATTACTATATTTGGGTTCCTGCTCAGTGACTTAACATGCTTATTGGAGAAACCTCTAGACATTTTAGGCTCGTGATCAGAACCATAGCAAGACATTTTGGTGCCCTCTTGCAGCCAGCATCTGCCTGGCACCCAGTGGGAGTGCAGTTCACAAAGACCTCATACCCTTAGCTACTGGTGGCTGTTACCAGCTGGGTGCTCCTCTCCACTCATTCTTGCTACAGTCCTGAGCATGAGTTTCTTAGGTAAGAGAGACCAATGCTGTGCAAGTGTTCAGCAATAAACTCGGCAAAAGGAGGGTATGTGATACAGTCTATTTTGATTCAGATGCTTTACAACTCTAATTCTGCTCATTGGCTTTACCTCGAGATGATTGCTGAGATAGTAATAACAGCTATAATAATTAGCCTGCTATAGATCTAAAGAAGTATAAATAGCAGGAACATCGAAGTCTGAAATGTGAATCCAATGACTGGTAGCAAACAAAATAGTCTTATGTTAAAGTCTTGTTCAAAATGATTGAATAAATAAAGCAAGATTAATGATCACTGAAGTTTTAGCTGATAAAAGTCAATTTTTGAGACAGATGGAAATAAAGTAGTGGTAATTTCATAATTAAGTAAAGAAGTGGAACAAATCAATGTGGCTTTGCAAGTGTATGCTAAAGAACTAGCTGCTAAAAATTACTTCAGTGCATAAAAAGATTTTTTATAAAAACAAATAATCAAATATTGCTGTAGATTGCTTTTCAAAGAGCATTTATACTGCAAAGTACCTGACGTGGCTCATCTGTTTTTTGACCTCCAGGAAGGAGCTTCTTCTTTTCTAGCATTTCTAAAGCATAAAACCTGAGTCATATTGTTCTCCTACAATGCAATTCTGTACCATTTCCAATGGAGAAAAAAGGATTTACTGAATGATGGAACAGCTGGCATAGAAGATAGGGTGATTATGAAATTATGTAAAAAAAATTGTCAGGAGATTTCTACTCTACTATATTACCAACTCTTTCCTACTAATTTGAAAATGGAATACATTTTGCCTTACCAGCCTATCCAAACTTGTGCCAGCAGCAGTTGTAGGTCGCTCCTCTGGGTTATATGGTCTAAACCGGGTATTGAAATTTTCAGGAACAGAACGGGAAGATCTCAGGGCAGGTGCTGGTTTAGGTTGGCCACATCCTTGGAAAACCTGAAAAAGACATTGTAGGTTATATGAAAATTTT